>JBAGKK010512805.1:0-13868 GCA_037177015.1 Euceroptres primus | reverse complement strand
GATTGAATATATATATATATATAAATAATAATAATAATTGGTTATATATATCCAAGAACTTCGTGGTTATATATTATTAGTAATTGGAGAAAAATGATATTGATAAAATAAATATAATATTTTAACCTTTAAAAAGGGTATTTTTTAACGCTTAGGGGTAATATTTTTGGGCTAATTGGGACATATTTTTTCCTTAACATATGGTACCATCAGTTGCATTCCCTGACAATCAATTATTATATTTATGAAAATTAACATTAATTAATCATTTTAATCATTTTGGGACAGTTTAAGGCTCCAGGACCACGGTTTAAAATTATTTAAAAAAGAAAAGAAAAATATGCATTTATTTTCTCACCAAATAGAACAAGTTTAGGGGATGCGTTATCAAAACAAGAAAAACATTGAGTTTTTTAGGACACCCTACTATACAGAATACATTGATTGATATATATATATATATACAGAATACATCAGAATTGATATATACAGAAGACATCAAAATCAAATTTCTCTCTCAGACCTTATGTTTTCAGAATTTCTCTCGCTATTGCAAATAAAAAGTAACACTATACTATCATTCAAAGAAAAATAAAATTTCTAAACAAATTTTAAAAAGTGGTAAAACTTTAAAACGTGGAAAAATACTGTATAAAGGCTCAAAGTTTTAAGCAATTTATTTATTACAGAGAGAAGGGTATATTATTTTATAAAAAGGATGAACGTGTTCCGAATTCTCCCATTTTTAATAAAATCTGCAAACTTTAGTCTTTATTAGAAAATCATATACCCTTATCTCTGTAATAAATGAATAAATTGTTACACATTTTTCTGAGAATTACTCCAAAATACGTAACGAAAGATTTCCATAAGGTTGCAACTCGAAACAAATTTTGTATAAACTTTGAGCAATTTATAACTTGTGGGACAATTTTTTTCTAAATAATAGAACTTTCTTAAAATGTAGTCTAGAAAATATTTAATTCTTATATCGATGTCTCCATTCGATATGAGTCTATTTATTGGCAGCGCTGTGTATGAGTCTATCTGCGCTTAGCGCCGTGTAATAATAATATGAGACTATCTGCTGTGCAGATAGTTGCACTAATATTATATTAATAATAATATAATATTAATAATAATATGAGACTATCTGCTGTGCAGATAGTCTCATATTATCTGTATCAGCCTATAGATAGGCTGATACTCGGCGCTAAACGCAGATAGACTCATATTGAATGGAGACGTCGATATATTTTAAATTAGTCTTCAAAAAACGCTTATTATGTCAAAATTTTGCCACGTTTTACAGTTTTCAGAGTATTTTTTGGGCGAAAGTCAATCTTAAACTCAATTTCTAACTTCAGCGCATGGTGCTAGAAGCTTTTTGCGTTCTTGGTATTCACAAAAGTAGTTCTTATGATCGCACGAAGAAACCAAGGCACATTGCCAGCGGTTTCACAAAAATAGAACCTGCCAAAGTAAAGGAACCGGAAGTATAAAACTTTGGCGACAGTTGAGAACTATTTTCTCTCTTTACTTTTCCTGTGTGCTCCAGGTGTCCTTCTTCTCGACGAGTCCTGAACTTTCAAACAAGCAGCGTTTCGAGTACTTTACAAGAACTATTCCCAGTGACCACTATCAAGTTAAGGCTATGGTGGATATCGTGAGAAAAATGCGCTGGAGTTATGTCTCCATTATTTACGAGGAGAGTAACTACGGCATAAAGGTAAGGAAAAATACAACCGACTTAGGAAACAACCACTTAATCCTGCTGATACTGATGCCTCCATTCAATATGAGTCTATCTGCATTTAGCACCAAGTATGAGCCCACACGGAAAAAATTAGGTTTTGAAAGTTTGCTTGACAGTATTCGACTTTTGGATAGACTAGAAGTTTCTAAAGATTTCATATAACTTTTATTAAAGAATCGTAGAAGTTGTCGAAAAAGTGGAGAATAGTCAAGGAACCATTCACTGAATGTATTAGAAAAACGTTTCGTCGTTCGCAGAAGAACGTTTTTCTACTGCAGTTGGTGAATGGTTCCTTGACTATTCTCAACTTTTTCGACAACTTCTATGATTCTTTAATGAAAGTTTATGAATTTCTTTAATAAAGTTTATAAAAAATCTATCTGCTATGCTTATTAGGGTGGTTCAAATTTTTTTTTTGAATTTTCATTCTCTCACCCCCAAAATTTGTCGTAATCCCCAAAAAAGTAAATACTTTTTTTAAATTTTGAAATCAATTCATGTTTAGGGGTTGTTCAAGGCCCATAAAGCTTAATATATTTGGGTTGGGGCAGTTGCCATCAAAAGCCTTAAGAAAAAAATACGTTTTTGTGAATTTGCCATTGAATTTAGAAAATTTTTTTCTCTGAACTCTAGGTTCTAAACACAAATCTTAAAATATAATTTGCATTAATTATTGTAAATAAAACATAATTATATCAGATTAATTTTTGTAATAATAATTACAAATATTAATTCATAACTTGAAAAATATTTTTTCTCGTAAAAATGATCGATATTGACATTTGTTTAAACAATTTGTCGTTAATAATAAAAAAAGCTTATTGTTGATAAACTTTCATCAATACAAATACCTTTTCAATAAATCTAAAACCGGTTTGATGAAAAAAAAAATTTGACTTTGCGAAAAGTGTTTCTAATATTTATTTATTTAACTGCTTGCAACAATATCTATATTTATTTTCTAAAACTGAAAACGCCGTAGTAGAATATTTGCTTATACAATTGGCTTATAGTAATTAGGTTAAACATTTATTCAACTATACATGGGGCATTATTTCTCAACTGCCCCAACCCAAAAATCGATCGGTCTCAAACTTGGGTAAAGTGCAGTCCTATTGGGTGGTAGTTTATAGGAAAAAAATTTTGTCGTTGGAACACATATTTACCCATAGGAAGGGGGTGTAATTTTGTATTTTTGTAGGGGTACCATCTATTTCGATGATTTATACCTCTGTTAATATCAATAAAATCAATTTTTTGCCTGTACAATTTCGATAGGGGTTTTCACGCCCTTTCCTTTGATCGTACGCATTTTTTGTAAAAATAATAATATAATAAATAAATATAATAATAAATAAATATAATAAATCAAAAACAAAAATAAAGACAGTTTTCGAATTTAGGGTGTTTTTTTTCATTTCTTTTTATCTAGAAAGAAAGCTTAGGTTATTGCCTTTAAACACCTATAGGTTTAAAAATGGACAAATTGTTATTTATTTTTGAAAATAAGCCTTATGTAATTTTTTTCGGTTGTAATTTTTTCCAATAATTTATGACTCATTTAAAATCAATAAAAAGAAATGTTCTCACTACAGCTTCGGTAGGGTTTTTCATGCCCTTTCTTCTGATCATAAGCATTTTATGAAAAAATATATGTTTGACCTTCAAAAATGAAGGATAAGACAATTATTTCTTCAACAAATGCTTAAAAAGAAATTTTTGAAGGTCAAACATTTATTTTTTTGTAAAATACTTATGATCTTATGATACTTATGATTATTATGAAAGGGAATGAAAAACCCTACCGAAGCTTTACTTAAAATTAAACTAGAAAAATGTGATTTTTCCCCAAATTTGCAAATTTTATTCGATCCTACAGTTATAATGAGAAAATAATGAATGAAAATCATCAAAAGTAATTAATTAATCAATGTATTATTGTTTATAATAAACTTCACTTAAAATTAAGCTAGAAGAATGTGGGTTTTTCCCAAATTTTCAACTTTTATTCGGCTTTCAGTTAAGAACATGTAATAAATAAAAATCAATAGAGATCCTTTTTTTTAAATTTTTTTTGTATTAATAATATTTGCTGAAATAAAAGTAGAAAGTTGAAATATTTTTAAAATTTTCTACATGGATTGTATTTAATATAACTTTTCCTAGAAGTAGTTAGATTACCGGGAAATTTTGGTGCTGTGCCTTTATCCCTATTAGACTATATCTATATTATCTATATCTATATTAGACTATTACCTATATCCCTATAGAATATGGAATCCATAGTCTATAGGGATAAAGGCACAGTACCAAAATTTTCCGGCA
Source organism: Euceroptres primus (assembly GCA_037177015.1). NCBI lineage: Eukaryota > Metazoa > Arthropoda > Insecta > Hymenoptera > Figitidae > Euceroptres > Euceroptres primus. The sequence continues at coordinate 9,787 of JBAGKK010512805.1, read as the reverse complement.
ACACTAACTACTTGTAGGCAAAATTATAGGGATAAAGACACAGCATCAAAATTTCCCGGTAAAACTAACTACTTGTAGGGAAAATTATATTCAATACAATCCACATAGAAAATTTTAAAAATATTTCAACTTTCTAGTTTTATTTCAGCAAATAATATCAATACACAAAAAGAAATTTAAAAAAGGTCTTTATTGATGTTTATTTATTACATGTTCGTAACCAAAAGCCGAATAAAAGTTGAAAATTTGGGAAAAACTCACATTTTTCTAGCTTAATTTTAAGTGAAGCTTGTTATAAACAATAATACATTGATTAAATAATTACTTTTGACGATTTTTATTCATTATTATCTCATTATGATTGTAAGATCGAATAAAATTTGAAAATTTGGGAAAAACTCACATGCAACCGTATAATTTATTCTCATGCACAAGATATATACAAAGAAACAGTGTAATAATATTTTTATACACGTGTGAAAAATTCAGTTTATTTTTAAGCTGGAAACAGAATTGTAGAAATATACTATAAAAACATTAAAAACAGTAATTTGAATTCCATAAAAGATCATGATATTTAACACTATTTAATCTGAAATCTCTGACTGATCCTGGAAATGAATTTTCTTAATTTTTCGTTTCGACATTTTGAAATATCATTCCTCTTTGGATATCATGCATGCATGGATACTTAGCAAATAAAATTTTTTTATCGGAAGATTTTTACTCACAAACTTCCCAGCAAGCAACCGTCAGCTTTACTAAATCCCTTTACGCTCAGATTCCCTTCTACGCGCCAATTACGAGAGTAAATACGTTTTAGTCGGTACGAAGGTTCAGAAAGTTAGAAACCAAAACTTCCTCCAACTTTTATTTTATCATGAATACGAAATTATAACCCGGTAGATTAAGTCACAGTAAATTTTAAGGTATTAGAAAAGTGTTGCCAATTATTTAGAGATTAATGTGAGATGAAAAAAATTCTGCAAAACACAACTTCACATTGGTTCATGTCAACTGGTAGTTGAAATTGATCGAATGTGGATTTTTTTAAGAACCGAGGGGTTAGAGCGCTGCAGCTTTAATTGATCCAATCGGAAATCAAAATTATACCTTATGATTTACTGTGGTAGTATACATTTTTTCAAATACTTTTGAAAAATATGTAATAGTAATAATAATAACGATTGACAATGTTCAATTCAAAATTTGTATTTGATCTTTAATGTTAATTCAAAATTTGTATTTGATCGTTGATGTTAATACACTCATACCTAGATTATGGGCCAGGTTCGGGGGTAGACGGTCCAAAATCTAATCCTATTAAACTCCAGTTTGAACCGGATTTAAAGCGACGAGCGAGCAGTCTTATGTCAACATTCAGGCACCGTCGCTTTCAAGTTATAAATTTAAATATTTTTCAACTGTAAGCGAAAGTTGTAATTTAATGAAAATTGAACTTTAATATGATTTAATACTATTACGAACTTGATTTAATACGATTATAAAGATTAATAATTTTAAAGCGGCTTTTAATGCATATCATCCATAATTGCATGAGCTTAACTAAATCACAAACTCATATGAATAGATACCATAATAATTAATTCCTTGTGGATCAAACAAGTAATGAATATTTAATGTCTGATAAAAATTCAGGCTATTTTCTCAAAGCGGTGGTTTTCGATCCCATTCCAGGAAATTGGAGAAAAAAAATGAATGAAAATGAAAACATATCTTCAAAACCAAAGTTGTAAACACCTTTTTAGATTTTATTTCTGGAAACCTACTCTGACTTAATTCTCAAATAACTCAAAGAAGTTTTACCCTCATCCTTTTGAGCCACCCCTGTTTATACATTAAATTACAAAATAACAAAAAAAAACATGAAGAAAAACTTTGCTTGAGGAAGATTTATTTCTGATTTTATTCACAAACAACGTCTTTATCTCTCCTCCATCCTTGTTTATGTATGAATTTCAAAAGTAAGGAGGAACCAGGATGAAATAGATAACAGAAATTTCCTTACACAAAGAAATCTGCCTTTTTTTAATTAGCAGAAATATTTTAGTAGATAAATAATAAACATAATATAAAGTACATTTGTGTAGAACTTAAATTATATTAAACTGTATTAAAATACTTGAAAAATGTTTAAATAAAAGAAATTTGTTTAAAACAGTGACAATGTCAGATGAAATAAAAATTTATCTCTATTTATTAATTATATAATATCTATAAGCTTGTAATGGGAAGATTTTAAATTTTAACTGAATTATTTTAAAGAAACATTTCAGCTTTTAAATCAAAGTCGTATGCTAATGGAACAAAGATTAAATACTTAGAGTTAAAATTTTTGATATTTTTTTTATATGGCAGTTGATGTCCCTTGTTTGCTTAAAGGCTTTTGAGGAGCTGGAAGATTTACTGGCGAAATACCAGATTTGCATCGCTATCAAAGAGAAACTTGTAAAAGATTCAGGAGTGGCTGAAGAAACTGCTTATGACAACATCGTGCAAAAATTATTAACGAAACCACGAGCAAGGGGTAAGTTAAAATTGAAAAGATCTCTTGAGAATTTTAAACTTCTTGATATTTTATTTGTGAAATGGAAGAGGAATTTATTTCGACGCTCATTTTGTTTAATCGGTTTAACCAACTTTAAACTTGAAAATTAAGTAATTGCAGAATTTATAGTTATTAAGGTAAGGGAAGAAATTATGATTACAAAAAAGTGACATTCATTAATTTATTCTTTTTTGCCCTTGTTTAGTAAATGCATAATTGCTCAATAAAATGTTACACAAAATAGTTTTAACTTTAAGTATTTTGAACATTCAATTTTTAACATCGCATTGTAGCTACATAATTCTGAAATACTTTGAGCAATGAGACATTTATTACTAATTTAATAATACAGAACTTAATAAAACATGAAAATTCCATTTCATTAAAAAGGGGGAAAAACGTAGAAAAGTTTCAGTTGCTCGTAAAATATGAATTAAAGACTAACATATTATTCAAATAACGTAAAGGCACGACCTGAGTTCCGAATAAATAATTTGATGAATCTTTCATACATTCCATCCGTTTTTACTTGGTATATTCGCTTTATAATTATTTTAAAAAGCTGAAGTGTGTTTTTGCTGCAATTAAAGTAGTGAAACAGGTAAAAATTGCAATAAAAAAAATTAATTTTAGAATTTAATTTGTGAGAACCAAGGAAAAAAGAAAAAATTTTCATTGTCGGTGAAAGACTGAAAATATTTCACTTTTAATTCCTTTGGGAAGTTGTTATATTTTGCCGTTAAAGTGAAATCTGATAGTGATGCAGTGTAATTTTTCTCGAGAACTTTGTGGTGCATTTTTCTTCCCGACTTATGATCGAGAAAGAGGGCATTCATCTTAACGCCTTGATCACCTGTCTTCCCCAGGTAGCTAAACTTGGGCGATTTTTCCAAAGTTCACTTTTTCAATGAGTATTATGGCAATCCTTATAACTCGATAAGTAAAGAAACGAATCCTTGATTAATGTAGAATATAAATTATCAGGCAAAAGTTTTTTTCGAAATTGATGAAAATCTGAATCTTTATTTGAAGAAAATTTTTCAAGCTAATCTCAAAAGATTCTAATACGAATAATTTTATTCCTAATTATTATATTGCCAATTCAAATATTAATTTGATCAGAATTAGGGTAATAACGCTAAAGAGAAAAAATATCTCTTTTTTACAAGGCATATAAAAAGTTTTTTTTCTCTTCTTTTATTCTATTATATTGCACTCATTTTCACACTAAGTGTTTTTTTATCAACGTTTCGAGCTTCTATATTGTCAAAAGTTCTTACTTCAATATAAAGAATTAAGACACTTTCTAAGTATTTTAAGCGTAACAACTAATTTCAAAACTTTGTGAATTTACACTTTTTTATAAACGCAGATTTAGTTTATTCGTCCTCGTTAAAATTCTTCCGTTCTAATTACAATCAGCTAAGTTCGGACACTGGCCCAAACTTCGGACACCTATTATTTTTTGGTTTATACTAATTTTATAATACAAAACTAACTTTTTACATCATGTCAAGCTTTGGGCTTTATATTTATGTTTCTTTTATGCCATTCAATTATTTGGAAACAAAGAAAAATGGGTGTCCGAAGTTTGGGGCAGTGTCCGAAGTTAAGTGATTCTACGGTAAGAGAAACTGTGAAACTCAATTTTTTAAATATTATCAATTCTGAAAAACCAAGTGTGCAGGCAACCTTTAGGTGCATAATGAAAAATAAAAATTTATTTGTCGTGCTTTTTTAGAAATAAAGCTGCACATTATTTATACAAATATGTATGAACAGATTAAAAACATTTTTTAGGAGGTGTTGAAAGATTTAAAAATTAAGATGTTTCCAGAATATTTCAGGGAATGGATTCCAGGAAAATTTCAAGGAGATTCCCAAAAGATTTCCAGAAAATTCTTGGGAAATTCTAGAGAACTTCCCGAGAATTTCCTGGATAATTTTCAAAAAATTCCCTGGAATTGATTTCCGGCAAAACTCTCAGTATACAAAATGCAAAATACAAAATACAAATACAAATTTTCAGTATAAAAAAGTATAATTCAAGTAAAATTCCAGAGAACATCACGAGAAATTCCCGGGTAATTCTCAGAAAACTAACGGGAATGGATATCCAGGAAATTCCCAAAAAGTTCCCTGAAAATTTCCAGCCAATCCTCGGGAATTGATTCTCAGAAAATTCCCAGCAGATTTCCAAAACATTCTCGTGAAATTTTCAGGAAATTTCAGCGAACTTACCGAAAAATTCTCGGGCGATTCTCAGAAAATTCGCGGGGATGGAAATCCAGGAAAGTCTCGAAAAGTTCTTAAAAATTTCTAGTAAATCCTCAGGAATTGATTCCCGGGAAATTCCCAGGAGATTCTTAAAAGATTTCCGAATTTAAAAAATAAGATGCTCCAAGAAAACTCCAGGAAATGGATTCCAGAAAAATTTTTAGGAGATTCCCAAAAGATTTCCGGAAAATTCTCAGGAAATTCTAGAGAACTTCCCGAGAATTTCTTGGACAATTGTCAGAAAATTCCCTGGAATTGATTTCCAGAAAAATTCCCAGTATACCCTCGGGAATGAATTCCAGTAAAATTCCAGAGAACCTCACGAGAAATTCCGGGGCAATTCTCAGAAAACACTCGGGAATGAATATCCAGGAAATTCCCGAGAAGTTCCAGGAAAAATCCTAGAAAATCCTCGGCAATTGATTCTTAGAAAATTCCCAGCAGATTTCCAAAAGATTCCCGGAAAATTTTTAGGAAATTCCAGGGAACTTACCGAAAAATTGTCGGGCGATTTTCAGAAAATTTCCGGGGATGGAAATCCAGAAAAGTCTCCAAAAGTCTTTAAAAATTTTTAGTAAATCCTTAGGAATTGATTCCCGGGAAATTCTCAGGAAATTCCAGAGAACTTCTCGAGAAAGTCTTGGGTAATCCTCAGAAAACTCCTGGAAATAGATTTCCGAGAACTTCCTGGAAAATTCTCAGTAAATCCTCGAGAATAGATGCTCGGAAAAAATCCGGAAATTTTTCAGAAGATTCCTAGGAAATTCCCGGGAAGATTTTCACATGAGTTCATTGATCCGTAAAATTTTGTAAAATTCCCAGGAGATTCTCTGGAAACTCCCAAAAAATTCCTGGGAATCTTTTCGAAAAAAATGCATTGATTCGTAAAATTACAATCTTTTATTTGAAATTTGAAATTATGTAAATGTTTCCTAACTTTTTAAGAAAATATTCCAAACATCAGAATATGGAAAATAATAATCATGTGTAATTAAATTAATTTTTTTTGAGGATTAAAGTCCAAATATTTGAGAATACTTTATCAAAACTGAAGTCCTTTTTAATTTTTTTAATTACTGCAATATAGGATTAAACTAAAACGGTTTTTACTCTAGATATTTATTTAGATGCAGACTGCACGTTTTTCAATCTCACATAGCACTTAGTTTAAAATTACAATATTTCTGTCAATATTGAAAAAAATTATCTCACTTTTGGCCACTTGAATTATTATTAAAAATAGAATGAATTAATAGATGGAGTAGTCGGTACAATGATTGGTCACTTAATAAATTTTTCAAGTTTGACAGTTTGTAAAATCCACTATAAGCGTTAAACAAAATTGTAAAATATACATACGAATAACAAATTTATTAAAATTTTAAATGACAATAGTAATTTAAGAAGTAGTACACAATTTATATTTAAAGAAATTACTACTGCAGTCAAGAAACACAATGATTGGCCGCAAAACACAGTTATCAGCATAGGCCAATGATTGAATTATTAGCCTCTGAAATATGATGAAATCATATTTCAAAATCATTTGAAATATGATGAAATCATTGGCCATCTGTTAGCCACTACAGATTTATAGATTGGTAATTTTTTAATGCAGTGATTGTCCTCTAAATTGCGTAATGATCTGCCAGGGCCAAAAATCGTTTTTTGGCATTATTTCTGCTCATTATTCGTAAAAACAGTGACAAACAATTATTTGCTTCGTCTATAAGAAGTTTGAACGATTTTCAATTATTTTTTGCAAAGATTTTAGTCATTAAGCTTTCAGATAGCGTGGCCAATCATTATCTTTTCGCTTTACTTACGTTGACTATTATTGGCCTTCCTATTAATCGATATCCGAAGCATTTTTAAGGCTAGGATATTCTCTCATGTGTCTTTGATAACCAAATTCAATTAAAATTCAAAAATTTATAGGAAAATATACCGTTACTATTAAAAAATAGATAATGTTCTACAAGAGAGCACTCCTTACCTAAACAACCTTTCTTTCAAATTCCTTCTGATTCAGCATCACCGGTCTTAGTTGCTCTAGCATATAAACGCAATATACTACACTAACCCTATCATTGGGGGGTGGCCAATCATTGTACCGAGTACCTTATATAAATAACAAACTAATTAATTAATAAATAAACTCATTTATCATAGGTTGCATCATTTTTGGCTCGGATCAGGAAGTCGCAGGAGTAATGAGGGCAGTTAGACGTTGCAATGCAACGGGAGCGTTTTCCTGGATCGGAAGTGATGGGTGGAGTGCTCGAGGGCTGGTGAGCAACGGAAATGAGCCGGAAGTCGAGGGTACACTTTCAGTTCAACCTCAAGCCAATCCGGTGAAAGGATTTGAAGAATATTTTCTAAATTTGACAGTTGAAAACAACAAGAGAAATCCCTGGTTCGTTGGTGAGTCGGATATTAATCCCTCCTCTCCACCTTTCAGTAATGATAGTAATTTTTGTTCAATATACGACTTCCATGTAATGCAAGATTTCACATAAATTCAATAAATTTAAAATTCTTGATAGTATTAAAATTTTAATCACTGAAATTCTTAAGAACATTCCAGACAAGAATTTTTTTAAAAATTTTAGAAGAATTACATGTTGGATAAAAACTGGCATAGAACAAATTACTGCCGTTCAGGTGAAATTCAGAAAGCCTTCTTTAATCTTAATAGATCACTGAAATGAATGGGTTTCGATCGAACAGAGGACTAAAACCACAGGCACCTGTGCTGTGCCTATAACTATGTTGGTCGATTTATCCGCATCACGTTAAACAGGATGTTCTCATAATGAGTGGATGGGTTACCTATAAATCGCGTGTAAGCTTGTATACATTGTACAGCCATGCAGAAATACGTGCACATTCCTCAATATGCCCAGTAATTTTCATTTATCGTTTATGATAAATTTCTGGATTTAAGCCAGACAAGGGGCTTTCAAATATACCCATATTTTTGATCATTCGATAACCACAGACTTTATTCAGAGAGCGGATAGAAATGTTACATTTATCAGATATCAGTATTCGTGTTCAGTATTTTATCTACCTTTTTTATTATATTTTATTTTTAATTTGAATCTTGACTATTTATACAATTTATTATAAAATCCATTTATACAATTTATTATAAAAGTTCTTTCTGCTCAATGAACTATTGTAACTGCAATTTAAGCTAAGTTCGCATTTTATAACTGTAAAATCAGTTGCAAAAATAAGAAGCTACATTTTCGAATTAAATTGAAAATTGATAATATTACTTCTGTAACTAGTGTGCCTGAGTAATTAGAGAACTTAATCATGGAATTAATCATGATTATGAGAAACGTGGCTAGAATTTTCAAAGTGAATTTAAATTCACCTGGGTTTTAATTTACATGAATGTATAGTTTTGACGATTTTTTCCGAATTCAAAAATCAAAAACATTTGAATGAAATCTCACACCGTTTTTGCACTCTGGAGTTTATTGCATAAAATACACAAAGATTTTATTGTTCGATTGACTTTTTATTAGAGGTAATAAAAAACTCGTTTGATTCAATCAACCAGGTTTTTGTTAGTTTTTTTCATTTTACCAAATATTTTCTGGATTGAACCAAAGCAAAAACATTTTAGAAATTAGAAAAAAATAAACATTTCACTCAGAAAAGAGATTTTCTTTATTCCAGAAAATCGTTTGCTTATTTTTATACCCATATATATTTTTAAAAATTCTCGTATATATTATTAAACTCCAATATAAAATAGGTCGCGAAAAGAAAATAATTTTCAATTTCAGTTTAAAGATCTCTTTTTCCAGAGAGAAAATGTGTTCTATCAGAGGATCAAAATGTCACCTTATCTGTTCTATCATACTTTCTCCACATTTTCCATTTCGAAGAAAGCGTAAAGTTATCAGAAGAGAAAATTTTTGAAAAATGATTATAAGAAAGAAAATAGCTTTAAAATTTGCAGCTTTATTGTAAAACGTAGAAGATTAGAGAGTCGCTTTTAACTTTAGCTTATAGAATTGCCCTTTTTCTGAAACAACTCTATTTGCAGCTTCCCATTTATTCCTTTGACATTTCTATCAAAATTCTATATTCGTATAGCATATAGAGTATATGTAGAGAGCTGTAAAGTTTCTAAAGTCATCAAGTTGTCAGCACTATACTGTAGCATTTTCATAACTACGAATTGAAACACAGAAATAGAATAACGTAGTGGAGTGAAAATTATTTTCTCGTTTCTTCCGTCGCGTTCGGTGTAAAGGAAGACATATTTTCCTAAATGGAATGAAATTTGCATCCTTTTCGCACGCCTTACCATTTACCTATTTCATCCTACATATTCCTTTTGAAATATCACGAAAGAATTTGCTATGACTTGAAATACTGCGTAAATGCATTTTACAGGAAAATCAAATCTTTTTTAGAAAAATTTTCTAATAAAAAATTATATCCAAAAATTGAACACTGTCTTTACTGTATAAAGTATGAATATTTTTGATTATATTTAAAAGTGGTGCTATCCTTTTAAAATAAGAATAAGCATTGAAAAATTACAAGAAGGCTAAACTGAATTAAATCAAAATTAACTGCAGAACACTTTTATTTAAATTACAAAATAATAGTGATGAAAATAAAATTTGCACAAAACTTGTATTTGACTTTTTAACAACTAATTTGTTTCAGAATTCTGGGAAGATCATTTTCAATGTCGTTATCCAAACGCATCTTTAACACCCTACAATGAAAAATATACTCAGCCATGTACCACGAAAGAACGTCTAACTAAACAAAATACAGCTTTTGAAGATCAACTTCAATTCGTTTCCGACGCTGTTATGGCTTTTGCTTATGCCTTTCGGTAATAAAATGTTAAAAAAGTATTAAAATATTGTCGTTTTCGTCTAAAAAGGTGTATACATATATATA
>JBAGKK010512794.1:0-13868 GCA_037177015.1 Euceroptres primus | reverse complement strand
AACAAAATTAAAGTTCTTGCAAAAAATGTATTCAGTTTGTATAATAATAATAATAATAATAATAATAATAATAATAAATTTATGGATATCTTTATACACACAATATTATAATTTTTCGACATACCTGCTTACTATTAATAACTATTCTTATATTCCGATTTGCCAATGAAATATTTCCGAGTGGATAGAATTATTTAATAGACATAAATATTTTTGAAATGTTTAAAATCCTAACCACGCTAAACCTGTAAACAAATGTGACATTTTGTGTTCAACATCATTCAACGAATACAGCTCTAAATCATCGCAGTGCTACACCAATTGCGCCAGTGAAATATCACGATTATCTACTGTTGGAAAATGGAATGTCAAATAAAAAGTCCTGAAATATTCACAAATAAAAAAAAATCAACACTTTTTGACATATACATATTGTTCATTAACCTTCAAATTTTGATTATAATGTAAAACAATGCCTCAGAAAAATTTCATTTAGATGAAAAGCATGAATAAAAGAAAGGTAAAATTTTTTTTAGTGCTAAAATTAAGTTTTTGCTTTAGCACAATAATTAATGAATTGAGTTATATATTAAGTTTAATCCTATTCATTAAGTTATATCACAATTTATCAAAACAAGTCGCCTTAGAATAAACCAAGAAAAATATCGACCACAAACTTGAGGATTCGACACATCATGAAGTCTATTCTAATTTCTCCAAATTTGTCAGAGAGGTTGGATATTTGGATACCTGGATATCTCTTTAATCAATATCGCAATAAACTTTACACAAATTATTCGTTCTGGTAATACACTTTTCTGAATTTAATTTGTTCATTATTAACTTAGCCTCGTATTTATTTTTTTTATAAAAGCATTTTTCGGAGTTCTCATCATTGCAATCATCATTGTATAAAAGCATTTTTCGGAGTTATTCATCATTGTAAACATAACATTTTTTTATATTAATTTCCGGAAAGTGTAAAAAAGTCTAAATCACGTGATAACGTTTTTAAAATTAAATTATACGTTAATTTCTTGCAGAAGTACTTTTGAAATTAAAGGACCTATATTTCCTGAAAGCTGTCAACTTGGAAAATATATATAGTTCTGTGATAATAGATAAGTCAGAAATTATTCGCGAATATGTATTTAAAACCGTATCATGAGTAACTACGTTGCAGTTCAAGACGTTTTCTTGTGGAATTGTGGATCGTCGAAAATCAGGTCCCGTTTTACAGGCACATCCTTGTCAGCTGTATTTTTTTAATAAGGAAAATATAGAATTTAGACGACGATTAGTATTAAATAAACTAATAAAATTAATAAAGTTTTTAATTATTAAAATATTTTAAAACCTCTTTAAAAACATTATTTAAAATGTTCAAAATAAAAATATTAAAAATTGAATAAAAAATATTCAAAATAATTAAATTAAATGATATTGAATTAATTAATACGTGGTCAATTAAATAGACAGTTAGAAAAGGATATTTGTGAAGTAGTTTGAAAATTCCTGTTCCAACCGGAACTGGAATCCCCATGATAATCGATTCAGAGACACCGCAAATGGCATCTTTTTGTCCATAATATGCTGCGTCGAATAAATGATCGGCTGTCTTTTCAAACTGAAAAACCAAATTTTATTTTTAAAAAATCATGACTTGTTCTTTTGAATTAAAAGCAATTGCTCGACAGCTAATATGATTTCAAGTTTAAAATTACCGAGGCTAAATTCAAAACAGATTCCTTCATTTTTGCTAAACCTTGTCTTGTAATTCCGAGAACTTCTCCTCTGCTTGTCATCAGATCTGCAACTAACATTGGATGACGTCTATCAATACTCATTCCGTGGTTCTCCATCACTAATTTAATTTCAGTCATAATCGTCGCTCTCGCTGCTTCGATTCCCAATGTTCGGAATACCTAAAAACAAACCATTTTTAATTATTAAAAAACAAACAAACCAATCTGAAATGATTTAAATATAATTCAAATAACATAGCTTTTAAAGAAGGGAATTAATATTAATCAAACATTTTCAAACATAATTCTCCGAGTGAAAGTAAATCTGAAATTAAAATATAATTAACTAAACTTAGAATTTAAATTTAAAATTAATTTTTTTAACTTACTTCGATAGTATTATTGGAAGTCGTTTGTTTCCCTAGGACTCCAGGTGTTGCCATGACTTCGCGCATGTTATCACCCTCAACAAATAACTTATACTTAGTTTGTCCGCTAGAATCATCATTGTGAATAACCGCTCTGTTGACAGACGGGAGACCCTAAAAAATAACCAAAACCGAAATTTTTAAGGGCTTTATCCAAAATGTGGCAACAATGTTTAAAATGAGTTCAAAACATATATAAAATTGGAGATTTACCTTAATAACGACGTTGCTTAATTGGTCTTTGAGTTGCGTCAACGCTAAATTAAGACTCTGCTTTTGCTTACTTGGATTCACGGTGATAATCGAATCCCCTTGGACACTCACCAACTTGGAATTAATTTTCAACTTAGAGGTGCAAATCCTACAATGAAATTTACAAACGTTTTAGTTGCTTTAGAAACTATTCAAATTCATTATTAAAATAAATAGTGAGTTTACTTACGAATATCGAATTGATTCAGCATCAACTTCAAGCTTCAGTAAATTAATTCTGTCCGTGTCAAGTTTTATCAAAAGGAAACAATCATCCGGAAGATAAACCTCTTCGATATATTCCGAGACTTCGCCAAGAGTCGTTTTTTCTATTCTTCCCTTCACTCTTCTCGCAAATTCCGGATCTGTGTCGTTATCCTAGCAATCAAAATAAATGTAAAGACCTTGAAAAAGAAGAGATAGGAAGAAGCAGAAAAATCATCTAGAATCATTTACCAAAGCTGCGGTAATTATAGGCGTGCTAATTTTTGGATTTGCATTGATAATTTCCTTGATTCGGGGAACTCCTTGAGTGATATTCATGGAAGCGACACCAGCAAAGTGAAACGTCTTCAGAGTCATTTGGGTTCCAGGTTCTCCAATACTCTGGGCTGCGAGAGCTCCAACAGCCGTTCCTGGTTCTACTGTCGCTCTCATATATTTTTCCTTGCAAGTATGAATGAACTCGACTAGTTGAGAAAGAGTTAATCGCTCGAGCTCCAATTTTACGGGAATTTTTGTGGATATATTCAGACGAATTTTTCCCACTTTTTTAGCCACGGATGTCATGAATTCCCTGTAGAAGAAAAAGAGTTTTAATTTTTGCTAAAGAGTGAATTAAGTAATTTCACTGAATTGATAACACACTTTAGCTCTTCTTTAAATTCGTCACTGAGACAAGAATAGTCTTCATTTTTTAGGAGTTCTTCTGCTGCCTTTTTGATCTGTATTGGTTCAAGAGGTTCCTCATCTCTATGAGGCGACATAGCTCTCACGTGATCGAGAACTCTTTTGTAATCAACTGGACAGTCCTTGCCTGCGAAATACAATTATTATTATTAAAAATTGAATGAATGAATTTTATATTCTACCAGGGTGCCTAGCGTTTCCCCTTAAAAAAATTCCAGGACTTTTCCAGCTTTTCCAGATAAAACATAAATTTTTCCAGGTATTATTTTTTCATTAATTTAATTAATTTAATTTTTTCATAAATTTTCATGGAAAAATCTTTTTTTCTTGAACTTGTACAATAGAAATAATTTATACAACTAAATGAACCGTATAAAATGTATATTATATGATTTATGAAATTCTTGAGTTTAGCTAACTGTATTTATCTGCCAACTATTTTTGAAAATAATTCTCTTTAAGAAGAACCATATAATATGTATATTATACGATTTATGAAATTCTTGAGTTTAGCTAACTGTATTTATCTGCAAACTATTTTTTAAGAAAATACTCTCTAAGAAGAATTAGTAGTTTTCTAATAATAAGTCGTTTATCAATTGCTTTAGTAACCATTTCTATTAATCTTTAATAAAAAATACTATTTTTCAGTAAAAAAAACTACAAATTCATTTAGTAAACTAACTAAATGAATTTATTAGTAAGCTTTACTAAGAGAATATGTAGTTTTCTACAAAAATCTTACTAAAGCAATTGATAAACGACTTCTCCTGATTTTATTCCGGGTTGCTACAAAATTCCAATTTTAAAATTCCCTGATTTTCCCTGACCAACATTTCATTTTCCCGTACTGTTATCTGCTGTTATAATTAAAATTATAATTATATAATACAGGGATCACAGTGGTTCAGCAGTTCAAGTTTAGCAAAAATAGGGGATTTCTTTTTCGAAAAAGGAGATTTTAAAAATCAAAAATCTTAGATTCCTGTCTAGAATCTAATAAAACACTCCTCAAACTAAACTTTCAGAATCTTTCGAATGCTCTATAATTTTCTAAAATCCTTCATGAATTTTGGACTTTTGAACCAACTTTTAAAATATTCTAGAATATTTTTAGTTTTCCAGAAACTTGTAGATTCATTTAATCTTTCAAAATTCCAAAAAATTCTCCACAATCTAGATTTTTGAGTGTTTTAGAATCTCGCAGACTTCCTGGTTCTTCCAAAATCTTCCATAGAGTTCTAAAATCTTCTAATCTCTTCCAGACTTTTTTTGCAGACTCTAAAAGTTTACAGAATTTCAGGAAGATTCTGAAAACAGTCTAGAAAATTCTTCAAGATTATTAGTCTTTTGAGAGGGTTCTAAACGATTCTGGAGAATTCTGGAAATTCTAGAATTCAGAATAATGTGCTTGAAGTTCTGAAAGTTCAAATGAACAAAACCTTTATTTGATTTCGTTTTAAACTCAGATTTGTTCTAAAATATTTGTTTATTAATATAAAAACTAATGTAATGATAAAGAAGCTCATGACATTCATCTTTATTTTCTAGATTGAACGATATTTCAAGATAAATTTGAGTTAAGAAAAAAGTTCATTCATTTGAACGTTCAAAACCTCAGGTACATTTCAGAATATTCTTGACGATTCTAGAAGATTTTGGAAAATCATGGAAGAGTTCAGAAGATTTTAGACAATTTTAGAAGATTCTAGAACATACTAGTATATTTTGTAGAATATTAAAGAATTTTCCAGAATTCTTTAAGATTGTATTAAAAATTCTAAAGAATTTGAGAGGGTTTTGGTAATCTTTTGTAGTCTTTGAAGGATTTTAAAAGATTCTGTAGAAAATTCTAGAAGAGTCTAGTATATGTTGTAGAATATTGAGAAATTTTGGGATATTATTTTATAAGATTATTGTAGGAGAACGTAGAAGATTCTAGAAGAGTCTAAAATATTTTTTAGAATTTTCAAGGATTTTAAATCAATTTTAAAGATTCTGGAGGACTTTAAGAGATTTTAGGAGCCCTTCATAGATTTTGAAAATTTGGAAATTATGGGATATTTAAGAAAACATTAAAAGAGTTTTTGAATGTCACAAGTTTCTATTTCTCATAATTCTTAAAAAATTATTCGGAAATTTGCATATAAAAAGAAAGGAAAAAAAGGGAGAAAAAGGAATGAAACTATAAAAAAAGTGATTTTAGGAGATTTGGAGAATAAAAGGACAAATGAGAAAAAAGGGGAATAGGGAACTCACTGTGATCCCTGATTTTGTAATATCATAATTATATAATTATAACAGTTGTTAAATTATGCCTATAACTATTTAGATATAATTATAATTTGTTGAATCACACAAATTCCCTGACTCTTTAAAGGTTTTCCTTGACTTTCCCTCCTTTTAAAAAAAGGAAGGAAGTTTTTTTAAAAAAATATGAAGGAAGCTGCAATTCTCCAGAATCTTAAAAAATCTTCCAAAATCTTAGATTCCTGTCCAGAATCTAAACTTTTAAAATCTTCTAGAATATTTTTAGTTTTCCATAAACTTGTAGATTCATTTAATCTTTTAAAATTCCAAAAAATTCTCTACAATCTAGATTCTTCAGTGTTTTAGAATCTCCCAAAGACTTCCTGGTTCTTTTAAAATCTTCCATAGAGTTCTAAAATCTTCTAGTTTCTTCCAGACTTTTTTTTGAAGATTAAAAAAGTCTACAGAATTTCAGGAAGATTCTGAAAACAGTCCAGAAGATTCTTCAAGATTATTAGTCTTTTGAGAGGATTCTAAAGGATTCTGCAGAATTCTAGAAATTTTAATACACTTCAGAATAACGTGCTTGAAGTTCTGAAAGTTCAAATGAACAAAATCTTTATTTGATTTTGTTTCAAACTCAAATTTATTTTAAAATATTTGTTTATTAATATAAAAACTAATGGAATGATAAAGAAACTCATGATATTCCTCTTTATTTTCTAGATTGAACGATATTTCAAGATAAATTTAAGTTAAGAAAAAAAGTTCATTCATTTGAACGTTCTACACTTCAGGTACATTTCAGAATATTCTTGACGATTCTAGAAGATTTTGGAAAATTATGGAAGAGTTCAGAAAATTTTAGACGATTTTAGAAGATTCTGGAACATTCTAGTATATTTTGTGGAATATTAAAGAACTTTTCAGAATACTTTAAGATTGTATTAAGAATTCTTTAATATTGTATAAGATTATTATAGATAAATAAAATTATTTATTTAGAATCCAGAAGGTTTTAAAAGATTATGGAAGAATTCGGAAGAATCTAAATGATTGTATATTTTAAAACAGTCTAGAATATTTTGGAGAATTTTTACAGATTTCAGATAAGTTTTGAAGATTCTAAATAATTTGCGAAAATTTCGGTAATCTTTTGTAAACTTTGAAGGATTCTAAAAGATTCTGCAGAAAATTCTAGAAGGTTACGGAAGTATTCAGAAAATTTTAGAAAATTCTGAAAGAGTCTAGTATATGTTGTACAATATTGAGAAATTTTGGGATATTATTTTATAAGATTATTGTAGGAGAACCCAGAAGATTCTAGAAGAGTCTCAAATATTTTGGAGAATTTTCAAGGATTTTAAATCAATTTTAAAGATTCTGGAGGACTTTAAGAGATTTTAGGAGACTTTCGTAGATTTCGTAAATTTGGAAATTATGAGATACTTAAGAAAACATTAAAAGAGTTTTTGAATGTCACAAGTTTCTATGTCTCATAATTCTTGGAAAATTATTCAAAAATTTAAATATAAAACGGGAAAAAAGGGAGAAAAAGGAATGAAACTATAAGAAAAGTAATTTTAGAAGATTTGGAGAATAACAGGAGAAAGAGGGAAAAAGGGGAATAGGGGACTGACTGTGATCCCTGAGTTTAAACTCAGGGATCACGTAATATTATAAGGATATAATTATTACAATTGTTAACTTATAATAACTATTGAGATATAATTATAATTTTTTGAATTAAAAAATTTCTGTCTCTTTGAAACTTTTCCTTGACTTTCCCCGATTTTCACTGACCATTTTTAAATTCCCTGACTTACCAAAATTCTCTGACCTGATGTAGCAAGCCTGTCATTTGAAAAAAAAACAACTACTCATTCAAATTTAGAGAGATAACAATTCCAGGACTATGAGTGAAATTCAAGAACTTTTCCAAATTTTTCCAGGTAAAAAAAATTCAAAGTCTTTTCCAGGTTTTCAAGGATTTCCAGGACGCTAGATACCTTGAAGTTTTGTTACCCATATTTCGTACCCTTTTTTCATATTAAAAACAACATTGAAATCGAAATATAATATTATTACATGAAAATACCATTCTTAAATGATCTTATAATTTTTGTCTGATTAAATTATTTGAAATATTAAGCTAAAATAAAAGCATTTTATAATATGCTGCATGCGCCATTTTCGTACATCTCAACATTTTAAAACGATTTTTGTGAACGCAACAAAATATCAGCTCATATAAATGGTGAAATTTAATTCTAGGAACATCCAGAAATATTATAGTTTGTCAAATTTTCTTTAAAAAATAGATCGCAACAAGGATTCGGTGATCTATTCTGCAATGACCCTTAATCAAATTCACATCAGATTTTATTCAAACTTTATTAATTATTCAGAACGTCAAGTCTGACATTGGCAAACTATTTGGATAAAAGATTTTTTTTTGCAATTCCAATGGATTTTAGATTTTAAAATAATTTTAATAATATTCAAATAAAAAATCTTACCCAATTTCGACAGACTTTTCTGGTAATCCTTAACAGGAACCTTAGTGAAAAGCACCTTGTGTTTAAGTGGAGAAGACGCCCGGCTTCTCTTTGACCTTGATGGAGTGGAAGCAGCTGATGAGCTTCCATTAACAGACGCTTCAGTCAATGAGAGCATCGAAGAACTTGCACTTAAGTTGTCCGCCCTCGCACTCTCCGTATCGTTAACTTCCTTCTTCTTCCTTCCACGAGTCGCCGTTTTCTTTGGTACAGTCTTCTTTGATTTCTCAGTCGTTGATGTTGTCGCTCCATTAAAACTACTTTCCACAACGGAACTAGACGAAGAAGTATTGCTAATTATCGTTTTACTCTGATTACCTTGTCTCTTGCTAGTTCTTCGAGACTTTGAAGCTTCCACTTCATTTCCGTTCACATTATTATCATTTTCAGTTGCTGTTGCTTTCTGATATCTTGCCTTCTTCGGCTTCGAAGGAACCTTCAAGTTCCCAGTGGTAGAAGTTGAAACTTCTCTAGAATCTGGAACTGCAGAATCTTCTACCAAGGAACTCGAAGCAGTTCGTTTACTCACTCTACGATTCTCCGAACTTTCGACTTTAGACTCATCATTCACCTTTTTCTGGGCCTTTCTGCCTCTCCCTTTAGGTTTTGGCTCCTCGGTACTATCATTATTCGTAGAACTGGCACAAGAGTTAATACCAGGTTGCTTGTTTCCTTTCGGGGCAGTTTTTGAAACGATTTTCAACTTCCCTAGAATATTCTTTTTCTCTGGTTCTTCAACCGAAGCTTCTGGTTTCGCGTCTCGGTTTGGAGAATCTTGAAACGGTAACGATCGCCTAGCGAATAAGGTCTTAATCTCAAGCTCTTCAGCTTCAGTAACCTTCAAACGTTTTGCTCTACTTGTGTTTGACGTCTCGGGCTCTTCGTCATTGGATCTCAAAAGTCGTTTCTTCAAAGGAGTTTTCTTATCCTCCGCCTTTTCATCTTTACTCAAAGGTCGTTTCTTCAAAGGAGCATTCTTATCCTCCGCCTTTTCATCTTTACCCAATCCTTTCTTCAAAGGAGCTTTCTTATCTTCTACCTTTTCTTCTTTACCCAAAGGTCGTTTCTTCATAGGAGCTTTCTTGTCTTCCGTCTTTTGTTCTTGGGGTTTCTTCTCAACCGGAGTCTCCACTTTCTTTTCCGCAGTTACCTTCTTGGACTTAATTATATTCAACTTCGACATCCTTGGCGAACAATTATCGGCTTCAACCTGAAAAATAGAGGTATTCTCAACCACTTTTGATTTCTTACAAGAAACTTTCGAAATCTTTGACTCTATCGCGTTCCTATTTTCTATATAAACACTTTTAGTTCCCAAAAGACGATCCGCGATACGTTTAAGACCCTCAAAATCAGAATCATCAGAATCCTCGATAATTTTGAACTCCGCAAGCTTTTCTACCTCCTCGGGTTTACGGAAGTTCTCAAGAGACGTTAACAGAAACGGTTTTGATGTTCTCTTTCCAATCTTGTTCCTTCTCAAAGACACATTCCGACCTTTCGACCTCGATAAACTCGGACTCGCTTTTAGAAGACCCTCGTCGATCGACAACTCCGAGGAAGTAGAAGGCGATGCACTCCTCGGACAGAAATTTAAATTTCCTCTTAAACTTGAATTTTCCTTTAAACATGAATTGTCCGTTGAACTTAAATTTGACTTTTTCGGCAGGAAGGGCACGAAATCATTGTCGCTCTCATCAGATGACTTGCAAGTCTTCTCGTTTTTATTCGAAACGACTTGAAAATCAGAAGATGCTCTAGATTTGAGTTGAAAATGAAATTTACAAACCTGAGGCGACTTCTGTGATCTCAAACTTCTTTCAGATAATGAAGGTGACTTTGTCAGAGAAGAGGTTTCAATTTTGCGGCTGGCACTTCTTGTCGATGTGGAGGGCATCTGCGTGAGTTCCTCATTCACGATCTGGCTTGCCTCCAAAATGTTCTCGAGCTGCTGGGTCAACATATGAGCAGGTTCCTCGATCTCCTCCTCAGCTGCTTCGCCTTCGAACATCTGATTCAGATTTTCCTCGATGGTATCATCAATTTTTGCAATCGACCTTTTGTTGCTGCTTCTCTTTCCACAGCCTTTCTTTCCTGAATTCGTTTTATTTCTAGAGCTTGTTGCACATTCCGAATTCCTTTTACCTCTAGAGTTCGTTTTAGTTTCTGGGGTTTTCATTTTCCTGGTTTCGAATTCTTCCAAAAGTTGAGTCGGTGCCATTTCATAATCGAAGTCTTCGATACTCGCATTTCTCGAATACAAACTTTCTCTCGGCGAAGATGAAGGAATTGGTAATATTTGCGTAGGACCTAAATCATCAATCTGACTTTCCTGCTTTCCATTTTGATTCGCAGCCGGACTAGATTTCGTGAAACTTTTTTTCGCCTTGGGTTCAAAAATTTGCTCTTCATCGGTTTCGGAATCGTTCTGTCCACTTGTTGAAAGCTTTGCAGACATTTTCGGTTTTTGAATTGAACTCTTTAGAATTTTTTCTTGTTTTTTGACCTTCCTGGAATTGGAATCTTTCTTTTTGTTAAAGTTACTCTCGTCATCTGCCTCGGAATCGGTTTGCCCATTCGTTGCAGGCTTTGCAATTTTTTCTTGTCCTTTTTCTTTCCTGGAATTGAAATCTTCCTCTTTGTTAAAAGTACCTTCATCGTCTGTCTCGGAATCATACTGTCCACTTGTTGAAGGCTGCGGAGATGATTGCGGTTTCTGAATTGATCTCTTTCCGAATCTCTTTTGTTCTAGGACCTCGGATACATTGGAATCTTCCTTCTTTTTTAAAATAGCCTCCACTTTAGTATCCGAATCCTCAAGAGTTTTCGAATCTAACTTTGCAGAAATTTTAGACTCTGAATTAGAATTAGATTCAGAAATACAATCTTCAGATGCAGATTTCGATTCAAAATTAGATTTTGAATCAGATTCACATACAGATTTAGAATCAGATTTAGACGCAGGAGTTTCTACTTTCGCCTGAACCGTATCAGATTTCGAAGACACTTTTGAACTCGGACTAGTAAAAATTCCCTCGTCATCAGTCTCGGAATCATCTGCTACACTTGAATCAGCCTTTTTGGCAATCGAAGTTTTACGTTTAGAATTAGATTCTTTCACTTCAGTATTTACACTTTGTGTTGCAGCTTCATGAATTTTCTCAGTAGACTTTGGTGAATATTTCTGAGTTGGACCCTGGAAATCTCCTTCCTCATCTGTTTCGGAATCGTCTGCAAAATTCGAATCAGCCTTAGCAGAAATTGTAGATTTAGATTTTAAATTTAATTTGGAAATAGACTTTGTCAAACTCAACCCTTGCGTGGCAGCTTCATGAATCTTCTCACGAGATTTCGGGGAAATTTTTTGAGTTTCATCTTCAAATATTCCCTCCTCATCAGTGTCGGAATCTGGCACAATATGCGAATCTGTCTTCGCCGAAATTTTAGATCTCAAGGTCGGACTCATCTTTTTTGGCACAATTGCTTGGGTAGCTTCTTCGTGAATTTTCTTAGGAGAGGACGCAGTATATCTTTGGGTAGGTCCTGAAAATATCCCTTCCTGAAAATATCCTTCCTCGTCGGTATCTGAATCCTGATTTCTCGAATCTTTCACCGAATTTCCAGCCTTTATCAGACTTTTAATTCCTAAGGCCTGATTTGATTCTTCATGGATATTTTTTGATTTTGTAGGAACTTTTTGAGTTGGTCCCTTGAAACTACCCTCCTCTTCAGTGTCAATTCTCGATCCACTTTTATTCAGTTTCTTCGATTGAACCACTGGTAATGCAAAAGCCTGCGTGGCTTCCTCGTGAATTTGATCAGAACTCGCAGACACTTTCTGAGTCGAAACGTTAAAAATACCTTCATCGTCCGTTTCAGAATCATCGGGATTTGAATTCCTAATTTTCAAAGTTGACTTTACTGGAATAGCTTGTGTACTCGCCTCATGAATTTTAGCAGGAGTATATTTCTGAGTCGAAGCGGTTATAAGTTCTTCCTCTTTATCAGTTTTCTGAAAATTTCCTTCTTCGTCGGTATCAGAAATATTGGCTTTATCCAAATCCAGTGGCACTGCTTGTGTCTCCGCTTCGCAAATTGCCTCAGAATATCCGGAAGACTTTTGAAGTGACAACTTCGAAGTTCCGGGTTTATTGAAGAACACCTGAGTCTTCAAATCGTGAATTCCGGAAGAATCGTCTACATTGGAATTCTTACTTCGTAAAGTTGACTTCACTGGAAAAGCTTGCGTGCTCGCTTCATGAATTTTAGCAGAACATTTCTGAGTGGAAGCGGTAAGAAGTTCCTCTTTATCCGTTTTTTGAAAATTTCCTTCTTCATCGGTATCAGAAGTACCGGCTTTATTCAAATTCAATGGCACTACTTGCGTATCCACTTCACAAATCGCCTGAGAATTTTCAGAAGACTTTTGAATTGATTGATTCGAAGTTTCGGGTTTAGTGAAGGAAAATTTCTGAGTCTCCAAATCGTGAATTCCGGAAGAATCGTCTTTTTTAGGTAACAGAGTCGCTTGTGTTTCCTGCTCGTGAATACTGGTAGATCCAGTTTCAGAATTAAGCAAGCTGTCGTCGAAAAATTCTTGATTTAAATTTCTCCGATTAGTCTCCAGTCGCTTAGGCGGCAGAGAAGGTCGCCGAAATTCCGATGACCCTTGGTTTTTCTGCGTTCCGTATACTACTGAGGAATCGTCATCAGTGGCATTCTGTACAAATTTATTGAGTGTTCAATAGATTCTTAACGAGTGACATAAACTAAAGCACCTCATGGTTGTAGTTTGAGTGTCAATAGTGTCAATAGTGTCAACCGTGGAAAATGTGACAAAATATTTTTTTTTCAATACGCGATTTGATAAATCAAATCTCAATATGCGATAAAGATAATAGTAAGTTCCAAATAAGAATGGAAGAAAATGCGAGATAACAATAACGAGATAAGAATGCGATTAAAAACAAGGAAGAGTTTTATTCCATTTGGATTGTCTATTTAAGATCGTATTTTCGAAATCTTTCGGATTTTTATTCGGATCCTAGATACTGAATTGGTGCATTAATAGAAGAAGTATGTGTGGCGAAAAGAAATTTGTATTTTAAACAATAAATTTTGAAACTTACCAATATTGAATCGGGTGTACTGGCAATGATTTCGCCGCTTCTCACCACTGATGGAGTTTTCAAAATACTGGAATCCAAACTGCTTAGTTTTCGGAAAGTCGCTGTAACTGATCCGAATCGCAAAGAAACTCCATCCGCCAATTCGTATGATTTATTCGGCACCAACTTTTGCTGCAATAAATTTGAATTGTTTAGATTAAAAGCAATTCATCGTTTTAATTACTAATTTATGTAATTAATTCTTATTCGTTGTTAAGCACTTACTTTATTCCGAAGAGTTCCATTGCAAGATTTTAAATCTACTATGAAACTTGTTTCGCGGTGGCCTTCGATTTCTGCGTGATATTTAGAAACTGTCTGTAAAAAGCAAGAAAATTTATGTTAATAAATCAAATTAAATTTAGATTTCCTGTTATATTAAACTGTTATATGTTTTTTAAAAAACTGTTATATGTTTTAAACTACACTCATCCCTAAATTATGGGCCCCTAGATTATGGGCCACCTTCATGGTCGTTCAAGCTTCACTGATTCTGTCCCCCGCCCCTGAGCGTCCCGCGACGGCGCCATCGCTCGGGCAGTCAGGGGCGCCAGACGT
>JBAGKK010512783.1:0-13868 GCA_037177015.1 Euceroptres primus | reverse complement strand
ACGTTAAATTAAACTTACATTTAAAAAATATTTTTCACTCGTGACAAAAATGAAACAGAAATAGTTCATACGGCCCTGAATTGTTTACGTTTAAGACCCCCGGTTTTCACGAAAGCCATCCAGGCCATCCCCGAAACCCCTGGTAAACCGGGGCTCCAGTGTATTTTAGTACTAAAATTAATTTTACTATTCAATTCATTATTTTTCATTTTAAGTCAATCTGTTATAAATAATTATAAATAATAAATAACTATAAATAATTATAAAATTGTGGTTTTCATACGATCAGATTCTATATTTTTTCTAACTATTGTCTAACCTGGAAAAATGATTTGGAAGCTAATTAAAAGCTCATTTATAAAAGATCTATCAAGGTAAAGTGGAAATGAAAAAGTAGACTTGGAACTTAAAGAATTTCGATGACAATTCTAAAGGAAAATCCAATGAACAATAGCAGTAGAAAGAGAATATAAAAGGAGAACAAAAGGGTTGAAAGCTCCCGGATACCTCAATGTTCATTTTTTAATGAATGATGTAAATTAAACAAGATAATAGGTACCACTTTTAAAAGAGTTTAAGCTTCCGGGAGTAAACTAAAAAATTCTATTACGCTAAAGATGTATAATTTTATCGGTACTTTGATGTATTGAATTGTACCTTTTTTCACTTTACTGTGAAAGTATTATGCCTATAACAACCTGAAATTAAAAATTATTTTCTATCTAATATTTCTTTATGAATATTGGTAGACTGTAAAAACAGTCAATTTGAAATATAGCGCATGAAAAGCTTTCAAATTTTCAGCTTTTTATATTATTTATGTAAGGACCCTGTAAAGTCGTTACAGCATTCAATTTAAAATTCACTTTACGCGAAAAATATTGAAAGCAGAGACAAGGAGAAGACGCACCCTCTGGATCACTGTTTTAGATGGGACTCAAAAATTCGAAAGTATCTCTAAATCCATTAGATACGTATTTGTTTTTGGCTGCCATTGGGCAATTAGATACGTATTTGTTTCTGGCTGCCATTGGGCAATTGTTTATGAGATATTCGCAATAAACAAATTTTATCAATACATGCACAATTATAATAATTATTTATAAAACTGACAGTTATTGTTTAATGTTAGTTCGTTTTAACTAGAAACTTTTCAGCATGTATCTAGAAATAATTTTAGGTGAAAGAATAATGTTTCGACAAAAAAAAATGTTTCTGGTTGTGTATTTATTGATAAAATTTGTATTATTGCTAATGCTAATATATTTTAGCTTTTTAGCTAATGCTAATATCCTTTGCCATTATTAGCAAAAAAAAATACGTATCCAATGAATTTGGATGACCAAATCCATTTCAAATCAGGTAGGCAGTGCAACTTAAAGTCACAGAATCGGTCCTCGTCCTCTTTGAAATATGTTGTTTCTCAAAAGAAATAAGAAGACACGTATTTTACCGTTTTCAGAAAAAATACATTTTCGCGAAGTTATGAGTATTTGTATTTTAAGCGTCTTTTTAAAAAAAACGCAAAATTTGCTTTAAACTTTTATAACTTTGGACTCAATTAACATATTTGAGTTTTCTTTTCTGATTATGGCAGAGTTTATTGGCCTCCTTAGAAATCCGTGAAAAAATAAAAAAATATTGAAAATTCGCAAAATGGCGTCGGTTTTTCTGAAGAAATTTAAAGACGATTTTCTCAAAAACCCCACCGATTTTTTGCCCAAATTTTTTTGCAAAATTGGTACTATATGATGAAGAAATTATGTAAGTTTCATGCGGGCTAAACTACATTTGTAAGCAGGTGAATTTTTTTTAATGAAATCGAATTTTTGAATTTCTCTCACAACTAACGAAACGTACGAAAAAATATCAAAAAAAAGTTTGATGCTTTAAAAAAGTTCTACGTTAAAGACTTCCTACTCTTTTTTGACATTTTGCAACTTTTGTGAGAAAAATTTGAAAATTTGATTTTGTAAAAACAGAAATTTTTTTGGGGCTCAAAAATGGTTTGACCGACATAAAAAATCGCTGGATGGTTCCCTTATGTAAACATAAATTTAAAAAAAATATGTTAAAGAATTAAAAAGATGGGGTTTTCTATGAAATCGACATTTGTAGGGTGGCAGTACAAAACTATTAACAAAATGTAAATTTTTCAGTAAAGAGAAAAAACATTGTGTAAAATCGAAATCGCCATATAAAGATAAAACAAAAGTCCGCTCCCGAGCTGAAGTGTTGCTGAATTGTGGCAAAAAAAGTTTGATTAGAAAAAGTTATCCAGTTTTGAGGAAATACATGTGGAAGTTGACAATCTCGAAGTGACTCTAACCAAAAATTAGAGCAGGCTCGGCTGCGGTTTGTAATAAAAAATACAATTTTCAGTTTAAACAGAAAAATAAAAACTTGCTCCTGAGATATTGAGTTGCTAAATACGGTTTGGTGAAAAAAAGTTGGCCAGTTCCGAGTAAATCTACTGAGAATTTTGAGGGTTTTTCATTTCATAGGTTTTCAAAATTGTCTTTGGATAGTGATTAAAAATCGAATTTTTAATATTTTGTAAAAATAAAAACTTTTTCCCGAGGTATGGAGATGGTGAATGAGAAGAAAAAATTTTTGATAAAAAGAAATAATTCTGTTCCGAGAAAATCAAGATTTAGTGTGACGGTGTCGCATTGAGTCAAACAATTTTTCGTTGAAAATCTGATAAAAAAATAAAATTATATTTTCTTATCAATAAAGTTTGATAATTTCGAGAAATCAATGTTTTCTGGTATTATTAAATTTAATTAATATCAAACTTTAGAAAATTGCAGTTTTTGGAAAACTCAACTGTTCAATTTTTTCAACTTAACAAAAAATTTTTTAAATTAATTTCTGTCTGAAAAACCTTCTTTGAGATGAATTTATGCTTGTCAAATTTTCTCAGAATTTTTTAATTAAAATTTTAAAAATTATTTTTAAAAACTGTCGGTAACCTTATGGTGAAGTGTCACTAAAGGGATAAAAATGAGATTTCGAAGAAATCCTTTTAACACAACGTGTATTTGATTTTTTAAGAACTTTTTATGCAAAAAGCCCATTTTCGACAAAAATGTTGTTTATCTAGTTTTGTACTGCCACCCTTCATTTTATGTTTACGGGATTCAATTTAAAAAATAAGATCGATTATACTGAAAAACCCATCTTTTTAATTTTTAAAATATTTTTTGAAAATTTATGTTTACATAAGGAAACCATCCAGCGAGTTTTATGTTAACCAAACCATTTTTGAGTCCAGCCAATTTCTGTTTTTTTCAAAATCACATTTTCGAAATTTTCTTACAAACGATGCAATATATTATAAAAGAGTAAGAGGTCTTTTGCGTAGAACTTTTTTTAAAGCATTAAACCTTTTTCTTGATATTTTTTCGTAAGTGCCGTCAGTTGTGAAAAAAAATCGAAAATTCGATTTCATTAAAAAAATTCTCCTGTTTACAAAAGTAGTTTAGCCCGCATGAAATTTACCTAATTTCTTCATCATATGAGTGCCAATTTAGCAAAGATTTTTTTTCAGGAAAACCATCTCCATTTTGTGAATTTTCAATATTTTTTTCGTTTTCTGGCAGATTTTGAAAGAGGCCAGTAAACACCACCATAATCAGAAAGAAAAGAAATATCTTAATTAAGTCTAAAGTTATACAAATTTAAAGAAAAAATGTTTAAAAAAAAAAGAAACTTAAAATTCAAATACTCATAACTTCGCTAAAATGTATTTTTTCTTAAAACGGTAAAATATGTGTCTTCCTATTTCCTTTGAAAAAACAACATATTTCATAGACAATCAATACTGTTATTTGAAGATGCACTGCTTGCCTGATTTGAAATGGATTCGGTCGGATGTACTTTTGATTTTTCGAGTTCCATCCTAATCGGTGAACCATAAGGTATATCATCCCCTCAGTGAATCAATATTCTTTTTTGAAAAAAATATTAACTGTGTGTCGAAAAAAAATCAAAACCTTTTTAATTAAACTTTCTTATTTTCATAATATCTATGGGTTATTCCATATCAGATTTACAACTAACCGGTTTTTAAAACTTTTGAAGTGTATAAAATTCAACCTTTTTTAATCAATAATAACTCGAAAACTATTCATTTTTAGGAAAAATTCTCGTCGTCATTAAAGTTCGTATTTCGTATAAGCTTAATAAAAAATGTAAATAATTCATTGTTTTTGTTATATCACCCATATTTTTCGCAATTGTTATAAACAAATTGAATTTTGTCAAAGTCGGACCGTTTTTTATAGTTTTCTTCGGTTTGCAATTATTTATAATTGTAATGAGAAGGTTTTGTGCAAATTTCAGAGTAGGCCGTGTAATAGTTCACAAGATATTTAAATTATTAGAAGCAAAAACCGAGCTCAAATCCTGGCGCGCGCTGCACCAAGCGAGGCAACTCAGTGAGCGCAGTAATGAGCTTCTAATAATTTAAATATCCCGTGAATTATTACACGGCCCACTCTGAAATTTGCACACAACCTTCTCAATACAATTATAAATAATTGCAGACTGAAAAAATCTATAAAAAACGGTCCGATTTTTAAAAAATTCAATTTGTTTATAACAATTGCGAAAAACATGGGTGATATAACAAAAACAATGCATTATTTACATTTTTTCATTAAGCTTATACGAAATACGAACTTTAATGACGACGAGAATTTGTCCTAAAAATGAATAGTTGTCGAGTTATTATTGATTAAAAAAGGTTGAACTTTATACACTTCAAAAGTTTAAAAAATCACAGCATGAAAATAAAAAATATCATATTGCAACAAAAAAATACGTGTCGATTATTTTACTCTAAAGAATGCAAGAAAAAATTTTCGCTGCAATCGATTTTTTAGTTCTAAATCTGATATGGTTAGTTCTAAATCTGATATGGAATGACTCCTATACTTTTTGTAGCACTTTGAGCAATCTCTCACATGAATTTTTCTCAATTTTTTCCATGGGATAAAAAATCACTGGTGTCTCCTTAAACAAAAACCAAAAACTTGCCATTCATATATCATTTTCCCCTTATTTATTATTTTTTTCTTAAGGTCTATGATAAACTAAACAATATTTTCCCCTATCCAGTCAAAACTACTCAAGACTATAAATTACATTAGGGAATAAGTCACACAACAATATTCTTTTCACTACTCAAGATGTATTCCATCAACACTCTACCATCTATCATTTCTGCTTTCAGGTAATATCAGAGTACTGTCGCTCTCGTTTACAATCCAGACCTTTCACCCACATAGTGATGGATATGTACCGAGAAGTAGTTCGTTCTCCCCAATATGCAGCCAGGAAACGAGCCATTCTTCGAACAGCCAACAAGAGTCTATCGACAGCGGAAGTGAGCCACCGACACACACGTCAATACACTACATCCACTCAACGATGGTCAGGAGGTCATCGCTTTTCCAAGTACAACCCCAAAGCTGACGGGGCACTTTTCAGAATCCAGTCACGCAACTCCAGATCTCATCCGAATCTCATGGGCCTATCGGTGGATCATGAAAGTCCACTACCACGATTCCAGTCTCAGCTGGACATGATTAATGCAGCTGATATGTTAGATCCACCATCGATTGCTTTTAGTCACTCGAGAACTGGTTCACAACCCTTGACCATCGCACCTCAAATGAGAAGTAATAGTGATCTGATGGAAAGGAAAATTTCGAGTAATCTGAGGGACCATCATCAGTACCAAAGGCTTCAGAGAAATGGGGTTGTTGAAATGCCCCCTCCAGTGAAACCCTTTCTCAGCTCACAAGATGTACGAGTTTATGGAGGAACTGGGTTGTCGAAAATGGGACAAGATCAGGATCAACTTTATGCAAGGCCTATTAGAAGAAATAATGCTGCTTGTTTCTCATCTTCTTCGTCTTCCACTTCTTCTTCGAGGCCTAATGGAATACAGCAAAAAGAGTCTACTTATGAGCCTCTAGTCAGTGTACCTAAGGTACAGTTTCTAATTTTAATTTTACTCTTAGAAAAATTACCTCTGTCGACACAGTAAAACGCCGATCCTTTCTAGGTGCAACAAATTTGAAAACATCGTTCTCATTTTGAGAACCTAGTGATAAAGTGTTGAATTGAGACTGTTTTTCCTCATTTTGAGAATCGTAGAATCTCGAATCGAACTGTCATCCAGCTGTCAAAACAATTTTGCTCCCAGCTATTTCCACCAAATGGATGACAATTGTCAAGTTAAATGTCAATATAAATGATATCATTTGAATGGTATCAATATAAATGATATCATTTAAATGATATCATTTGAATGGTATCAATATAAATGATATCATTTAAATGATATCAATATAAATGATATCACTTTTAATTTCCTTTTGTTCGACGAGTTCCTGTGATTTCAAATAAATTTGCAGTGTTTAGATACGTAGGTTAAGATGACACTATTTTTCCATGCCATTCTAAGCTTTAAAGCCGATGCAGATAACATTCTCTAGCAGCATGATACAGTCGGACAGGTAGGTAAAGCTGGAAGTACCACTTTTTCCAAAGAACGTAAGACCTATGCCATAATTAAGGGCTCATTCAAGGCTAATTTAATACCCAAAAGCCAAATTTTGGGCCCTTCATTTTTTCAAAAAAATGCATGGTACTGCCAGCTTAACGTAAAGCCAGCAGTACCATGGTAGAAATATTTATTATATCAACTTTTTTCTTTCATAGGAATTGATGGCTCATTTTAGGCTCTTGCATGACCCCCGGTGCAATTTTTCAAAAACAACCCCTATCACAAAAAACTACCCTTAAAAATAAATATGCACTAATCATAATAGTGAGTACATCATAATTCAAGGCTCATTTTAGGCTCTCCAACGTCCCCAAAATAAATTTTCCAAAACCATCCCTTAACATTAAAAAACTACCCCTCACCCAAAACTGCTGATAAAGTACACTAAATATGTACTAATCACAAAAGTGAGTACATCAGAATTGAAGGCTCATTTTAGGCTCTCCAACGCCCCAAAAACAATTTTCCAAAACCATCTCTTAACATTGAAAAACTACCCCTTACCCAAAAGTGCTGATAAAGTGCAAGAAAAAGTATTTAATCGGTTTGGAATATTTTCTAACCATCTGAAAACACCAAACCCTTTTCCAAAAACCACCCCTAACATAATTGAAAACATGAGAATGACAACTCGTTAAAAACCATTTAAAGTTGGCTTTCCAAGTAAAAGTTAAAAATAACCTAATTTAAGGGCCAACTCCAAATGGTCTTTACTGAGTTGTCATTCTCATGTCTTCAATTGTATTAACACTCAAAAAACTAAAAAAAACTTTGAAAATAAAATAAAAATATTACTGAAATGGAAAAATTTAATCTCTCGAATTTGACGCTTACGTAAGTAATGCAATGACATGAGCACGGAAATTACCCCGCATTCAAATGTGGTTGAGCTGGACTGGAAAAAATGTCAAATTATGCATTTCACTCTTGGACAATTTTAATATTCACATTGCAGCAAAGACAAAAGTCATAACACAAATCTAAAATTTTCAACGTTTATTTTCCTAACCAGCATATTAAATTAATAATAAAGTGTCTGATGCATTCAATTAATTGAATAATTTTGCCTCTAACGAAATTCGCAAATTTACAATACCAAAAATATATTCATCAAGCAAATATGTAATCAATTTAGTCAAGCATGAACTTTACGAAATTATTATTAATTAACAATTTGTTTAAACAGAATTCTAGTATTGAATTAAATTAAATTAACAATCTCGAATTCTTCCGAAAACACTGGTTTATTTTCGTTAAGAAGGAAAAATATCAGAAATATAAAATGGAGTCTATAAAAATGCTAACGTTGTTATTTTCACATGATACAGGAAGAAATTTACGCTATTGCTGAGTCAACAAGGAGCACACGCCCTGGACACACACACAAACAGCCTTCACATAATCGACTTCACAACTCGAACCAAGAAAGTAATAATGAGCCAAGCAATCCATCACTTCCAAAACCCATGACTGACCATTTTCAGACCTGCATCGGAAATTCGAACGGCCAACAAAGAATCCAAGAGTATCGTCGAAATCCAGTGTCTTCCGGTAATATTTCAGACATTTACGGGTCAGTGCCGCCAAAAACACCTCAAATAATCACCACAGTGAACAGAGAGAGAGCTTCACCTACTCCAATTTCTGATACGGAAAATGGATTACCAATCAAATCTGCTCCAAGGTTTGTATATTTTAATTAAAGATAGATATCGAAACCATCTTAAAATAAAAAGGCAAGAAGCAAATTAAAATTTTCAATACATAATTATTAAGTAACAACCAACAATAGGCAATCTTTCGTGGATTTATTTTGCCCAAGTCAAAATAAAATCCAAGTTTCCACAGCGATCCGTAATATCCAATTAGAGAGGATAGGCTTTACTCGTGAAGATCCAGCTTCATTTGGTTTTTTGCTTTGAACAACCTCCTTCTTTTTTAATTAAATGTCGAGAAACGAAAGCATATACAGAAAATGCAAAAGGCGAGTTAAGGCGCTTACAGGCAAAAGCGTTAAAGACGTTTTATGTAAAAGAAGAGTTTTTACTGAGCTTGGAGTTTAATTAAATTCACCTCGTCGAGGCGATTCCTCAACTAAGCTACATAGTGTCTTACATACTGCCCAGTTTAAGGAGTTTTTACGCCTTGTTATTAGTTTGTTTGCTGCATCTCAGTTTCGTTTTAATTCTATGAAAATACTCTACTGTGCGTTTCAAATGGGAAGATGGCTGAGAAATCGCTTTTCCTTTTTTGAATTTACTTTGATTTTTGATACTTTGAATTTTGAATTTACCGTGAAAAAAATTTGAGACCAGCGCCATACATATCACTACAAGGTTTATTTTATAACGCATCAAACAAGTCTACATTTGTCGCAATAATAAAATCTGTTTTGAAACTATGATTAGCGGAAGGTGAAAAAGTACCCAAATTTCTCGATTCTTTGAGAATGATCAACAATCAACGATCAATGAGAATGATCAAGATGTCACTGCTCTCACAAAACGAATGTAAAAAATGTGTGAAATTTTTTTAAGTTTCATTGGACTTTTATATGCTCAAAAGTGAAAAGCAAATATGCATTTGTTTACTTTTAATTTAAAAATTTTATGGGTGAAAATAAAAAAATCAACGAAAATGTGTCCCGAGAAAATTACGCTCTTATTCTTAAAAATATCCTGTTTTAAATATAAGGATTTTTTAGCACGAGAGCTAT
Source organism: Euceroptres primus (assembly GCA_037177015.1). Taxonomy (NCBI): domain Eukaryota; kingdom Metazoa; phylum Arthropoda; class Insecta; order Hymenoptera; family Figitidae; genus Euceroptres; species Euceroptres primus. Next base: position 4,572 of record JBAGKK010512783.1, on the reverse strand, counting down.
TCTACAATGTTATCCATATGTAATTATCCATATGTTGCTAAGATACGCGTAAAATCTTTCAAATATCTGAAAATGTCCCTTGATGTCCCTGATTATATTTAGAAGTATTTAAAAGCCTTTTTGCAGTCTTTTAAAGTAAAATTGGATGCTTTTTTGGGATACACCTTTTCTCTATTACCCCTTAAGATAAAAAAAGAAGTTAATAATCGTTTGATTAATTTCAATTTCAAGAAACGAGCTCTTCATGTGTCCCCAGATTTGAATTTCAGTTTTGTTCATCGTGTCCAGAGACACATTTCGTCGGATTTTTTAATGAAAATAGTAGTTTTCCATATTTAAACAATAAAGCAAGTGAATTTTGACGTTTTTAAAATATAATAATTTACAATATAATAATTTACAATATAATATAATAATTTTACAATATATGAAAATCTGTTAAAAATGTAAATAAAATCAGCATTTAACAAATTTCACAAAATTTCGAAAACCGTACATCTTTTTAATGCCATCGTGCCCCGCGTTTCTTTTCAGATAAGTGCATTTTTTATAAGGTAAGTTATATGTGAAAATATTGTCCATAAAAACTTATTCGTTCACTCAAAAAAATATCTGGTTAAATTAACCAGAATTCTGGTTAAATATGTCCTTAATATTTTTTCTGGTTAGAGTAACCAGAATTCTGGTTAAACTAATCAGAAATTCTGATTAAAACGATCAGAATTCTGATTACTTTAACCAGAAAAAATAGTAAGGGCATATTTAACCAGAATTCTGGTTAATTTAACCAGACATTTTTTTGAGTGATCTTACAAACTTGCAATTTAAACAAATTTATATTAAGGAAAAAAAGAATTCCTTTTTTAAAATGGTCGTACGACCATTTTATAATACCTTGAATGAAGTTAGTCATTTTGTTTGAAAAGAATAATAATTTTCAAATAGGTTAACGAAAATAAAAAAAGATTCTTTTCAGAAAATTAATATTATTTATCATTCAATGTAATTACGATTTTATTGATATACAATAAATGTTGAAATATGTATTTAATTCGTTTTCTATAGTCCATTCATGTACTTTAAAGGCTGGCGATTGTGAAATATCACAACCTCTAGGTTGGTTAAAAAGGTTAAAGAAGATCATAAATAAGTTCTGAATACATTTCTTGATCTTATTCTCCACTATCTTCGTCATATTTCAGATGCATACTAACAGAAAAAACGTACTTTAATCAAATTTGAAATATTTTTTTTAACAAAAATTATTAGGTGAACATTGGCTATTATTTGATTAACACCCTCGCTGTTAGAAATTTCTATGGTAATTTTCAGAGACGTGAGACTGAAGCTTTATGCAGTTACAGTTTCTGAAAGTTCAGTTTCAGTTTGGTAAAGTTCAGTTACAATTTAGTAAATTTAAGAAAAATTTAGGAAAATTCAGTTACAAGTATCTGAAAATTTAGTTACATTTTGGTAATTTTACGATGTTTGTAATTGAAAATTCTGAAACCTGTGACTGAAAATTCTGAAACTTATAACTTAAAATTCCGAAACTGTAACAGAAAAAATTTTATGTTCAGGTAACTGAAGTTACCGTAACTGAAATTTAAGTCAAATTCATGATAATTCAGTTACAGTATGGTAAATTTCAATTACAATTTGGTAATTTTTAGATACGTTTTCTGAAAAGTGCCTTAAGTTTTATAAAAATTTCTGTTACTTTCCTAACCTAAAAGTTCCGGAAATTTATGAACATTTCTAACAGTGCTTATGAAGAAGCTATTTCGGAAACTAATCAACTTACGAAGTTCATTCTTGAAACAATTTGTAAATTATTTACGAACAAGAGCAATAAATGCTATATCAGGTAGAAAAAAGCGACGTTCTAATGTTTAAAAAATGATTTCCTCCACAGAAAATCCCAAGGTATCATTTTAATCTGCAGCAAAATGAGAAATCAAAAAATAAAACACGGTGGCAATAGAATAAATGATCAACTTCAGATCAAAATAATATTGCTGCAAATTAAAATAATATCCCACGATTTACTGTGTCTTTACTAAAATACAAAGGACAATTCAATTGTACAAGAAAGGACAAGCGCAGCAGGAGACTTTTTAACCGCAATATCCTTGACTACTGAAAGTGACAAAAAAAGAGTCAGAGTCAAAAGACCCCATGTTGTTCAGGTCATTATTCCCACAATTAAATAATCCTTTATATTTTAGCAAAAAGGAAATAATATTTTAAACATTAAAATGCCACTTTTTTCTATTTGATATTGCATGCATTGTTCTTATTCGTAAACAATTTACAAATGTTAACAAATGTGTATTTTTGACTTTGTTTTTAACTTTTAAGCATATAAAAGTCCAAGGAAACTCAAAAAAATTTCACATATTTTTTATATTCGTTTTGTGAGAGCATGACGTCTCAAAGTTGATCATTCTAAAGAACCGTAAAATTTGAGTACCTATACTTTTTCACCTTCTGCTAATTATAGTTTCGAAATAGATTTTTTTATTTCGACTAATGTAGTCTTGTTTATGTATTATAAAATAACCTTTGAGGTGATATGTATGGGGCTGGTCCCCGATTTTTTTTTCACGGAGTAAATTCAAAAAAGGGAAAGTGATTTGTCAGACATCTTCCCATTTGAAACGCATAGTAGTCCCTTCATTAAATGCCTTATAGAATCTTATAGAAATGGACAAAAGGATACATAGAACCATATAGAGCCATGTAGAAATTTTATAAATTCTATATTGTTCTATATGGTTCTATATATCCTTTTGTCCACTTTTATAAGGTTCTATAAGGAATTTAATAGAGGGGTACCTGCGAAAATTCGTTATAAAAATTTGATCTAATTTATCAGTTTTGATTTTAGAATCGTAGCCAAGAACGGGCCAAGAGCGCGACGAGGAAAACCAGTTCAAAGAGCACCTTCTCGTTTATATAGAGCACTTGGAGGACAAATGCGAAATTTTAATAAAACTCAGTGTGTAGGTCCTGAGTTTGTCATACGAGCAAATCAACCTTCAAAGATCATGACGATTGGTGACATAAAGGTAAAAATGTTTAAAGTATAAAATATGTTTAATGTATAAAATAATGTTAAAAGCCATCAATTTTTTTAATCTAAAAATGTGTGTATAAGCCCTACTAAAAAAAAGTCAGGAATCGTCAGAAAAAGTCAGGACTTTTGACCATTTCTGACCAGTTTTTTTACGTTTCTGGCCGGAAATCGTCAGGAAAAGTCAGAATTCGTCAGGATTGTACAGAAATCGTCAGACTTTAGGATATCTGAGGAATAATCCTTTTATTAGGGGTCCAAGAATAGAATGCTATAAAACCTAATCCCTTTTATATTACCGACGTTATTTATATTATTTATTTATATTTATTTATACATATTCTCTTTTTACATATATTTAATTATTAATATTTATTTACTAAATGACTCTGAAGGTGATTCTGAAAATTTTGTTCGTTTTGACGTATCTCTTTCTCTTTGCAAGATATGTTATATTTATCCCAATTTAAAATTTTTTAAGATAATTTTTAGGTATCTGAAATCGTCGAAACCCGTAGATTCTGAATTTCTCACTTTTGAATCTGTGTATGCAACACTGAAAAAAATTTATTCTTAATTTTTAATCCTTTTCGGTTGGCCTACCTGCGGTTCTAGCCCATGAGCTACCTGATAGGATGTGAATTAACATATCTTCAGAAATAGTCAGACACGTCAGGAATGGTCGGGATGTTCAGAAATCGTCAGAACTTCTGAACATTTGTGATGATTCCTGACTTTTTTTTTAGTAGGGAAGGACTATAAGACCTTGGACTATTATGCTCACTCTATGTACAGCATTCTCTCCGGTGTATATCAATCCGGTATGGTCTAGTGGCTAGGATACCTGGCTCTCACCCAGGAGGCTCGGGTTCGATTCCCGGTACCGGAATTTTTTTTTACATTTTTAACAAAAAACAAACTGTAATTTAAACTTTATCAAATTTTGCTTTTATCGTAATTTTTAATAATCTTATATAGAAATTGTTTCGACCTTATCGTGATTTAAGTATATTGGATTAAGAATATTTATTAAACTGACCACACGAAGTCATATAATTGGTTTTATCCTTAAATCTTATATAGAGTTATAGAAAGCTGTTTTTCAGCCAAACAGAATCGAGTGCTTTTTCTCAGTCGATCAAGCAGGCCACAACAAATTTTTTAATGCCGGGCACAAAATGGATTGTTTTTAAAATAATTTTGATACTAATATAAAATGTGAGGATTATGTTTATTGCTCTTGGAAAAGTGGTTGGCGCGTCTTTAAAACCGTTGGTAATTCGCTGATGATATTTTAGTATTTATATAATATAGATCGCAGATGAAAATATTGAAAAGTATGGAAGAGTTCAGTAATCCCTGCTATACAAGCCCTCTTTGAGCTCAAACATAAAATACGATTCAATTTCCTTATCGAAAACATTTTCTTTCCATGCAGTACCCTGAAAAAAAGTGCCCTTGTGAAAATATGTATATACCAGATTTATAACACGTAT
>JBAGKK010512772.1:0-13868 GCA_037177015.1 Euceroptres primus | reverse complement strand
ATAAAGAATATATTGAAGCATCAATTTCGGGTAAAAGTAAATCATGAGGAATAAACTTGACTCTGCGCAAAGAATGAAGAATATTCCGCGAGCCCGGAAGCGCGCTCAAACTTGCGAGCGAAGCGCGCGATGAGAATGTGCCCGCGCCCCCGAAGATTTTTTTATTTTGAAATCAATTGATACCACCCCATATTTTAAAAAATGATGTATTGAAAGTCTTATAATACTTAAAAATCAGTAATAAAAATTGTTGAAAATTTCGAATTTTTCAAATTAACTTTTTGTTGTATCAAGATATTTAATGAATATACATCAGTCTCTTTTGGTAGAAAAAGGTGTATATCTATGCAACCTCCAAATCTATAATAAATTTTCTTGACTATAATCAAAATTGAAAATATGTAAAATAACATCTAAAACGATTTTCGAGAAAAACATAAAATCAAAAAAATTTTGTTCGTATCGGATCCGGCTTAAAACTGAACAAATTTTGGACGTCATATGGGACTATAATTTCTCCAAATCTCGTTTGCGAGATACCATTAAAAAGACATTGTTGACATACACACATTCACATTTTCACATTTTCGGATTCCTGAGGTCGAATTAAGTCGAGAAATGTCAAAAAATGAGTTGTTTATAAATATCTTCTCTTAGAATAAAGCTAGAAAATTGCAGTTATTTCAACATTCTTTAACTTTTTTTCGACTCTTTCGTTATAAGCAATCAAATAATTAAACATCCTCAAAAACTATTGTTTAACTAATAAAAATACTTAATTCAGAAAAAATAACGGAATGTTTTTTAATGTAATGATTCTTGTTGATGTTTCTTTATTATTAATTTGTTCGAAATTTTAAAAACAACGCAAGTTTCTGGATTAATTCTCAAAAAAGTATAATAATAGACAATAACATGCAGTTTGAAAAACGATTTTTATTGGTGTTTATTGGTTATTATTTTTTGATAACTAAAGATTCGATGAAAAATTGAAGTATGTAGAAAAAAACCTCAATTTTCTATCTTAGGTTTAAGAAAAAATTGTTATTAACAATAATACATTGTTGAAACAATTTTTAAAACATCAAAATATGTTTAAAAAGTAATATCTTATGTATTAAAAACAATTTGTGAAAAAAACTGCAAAAAAATAAGATTAAACGCCAAAAATTCGCGATATCTCATTTTTGCACTTATGGGTTTTTTTTGGGACCCTATAAAAGTGGTTTATAGGGATTGAATTTAAAAAGTAATTATTTATTCGTATTCAGCGATTAATTCTCAGGAAAAGCGTTCACAAAATCTAAGATACACCTATTATTAACGATTCTGTAGCAAATTTACAAAAATGTATTTTTTTCCTATGGGAAATAAACTTAAAACTTTATGGGCTTTGAGCAACCTATAAATATCAATTGATTTCAAAATAAAAATACGTGCTTACTTTTTTCGGGATTCGGACAAATCTGGGCCGGCACCCGAGGCCGGCACAGTTACGAAAGATGAGTGTATTAAGAAATTTAGAAAGAAGTTTTGTCACGTGTCTTGATAACATAATCTCATTAATAACTTAGAAAGTATAATGAATGTTGACTCAGATGAAAAAGGATGCGGAATTGAATTATAAAATTGAATCAGTACTGGGGGACTATTGAGATATTCTAACGCCCCACCGATTTATACCGTTAGGTTTTATTTAATAGTTTTACTTAATATACTTACATTTAATGCATATATGCATACAAAGTACTTTACGTGTGTGCAAAAATTTAGCAACTATGTACATATACAATATTCATATGTGGCGACAAGAATTTAAATTTGAATTTTTTTCACAACAGGTTGTTATATTGGAGTTAATGAATGTTCCATTCACTGATTCCGACTGTTAAATGCAAAAGCGGGTGAATGAGAGTCTTCTATTGCCACCGAACAGTTCACGATAACCGGTCAATGATTCGATACGCATTTTTTCCGGAGTCATTTTTCACAATTTCAGTTCGAAAAGCATACTTTAATACAATTTCTAATTCTCATATGATACGAATTGTAAAATGTAAAAACTAATCATTTTAAGTGAAGTTCTCCAATCTCGATTAAATAATTTCCAACTATCTTGATATTCACATCCTGAATCCAATAGGGTCCCATTTTCGCAGTCGAGAGCCAGAGTTGAAAAAAGCACAATAATTAAAATACGCTTGATTGCCGGATGTTCTTAGGAGTGGTCGCGTCTTCCGTGTACGTAATTGCCGTGATTATGGGCGTGTCAGTACACACTGAAAATTGCGATAGGTAGATAGATTTACCGTGTGCGTGCAACGGCTTCAAGACTGCAACGCCGGTCCAACCGGAAACACTAACATTACTCTAGTGCTACTCGATCAGCCCAGCATACGCAGCATCATGATCCAGTAGCATTAGTATTTTATCTTGACAGTCATTGGTTGAAAGATGATGGTTCTTCGATGCCTTCCTATCATATACATATATGCAATGGTGTACTGAAAGTTCAATGAATTCTAGTTTCTATCATCTGAAGTATCATCTATCATCAAAAGTATTTCATATTTCAATAAAAAGAATAGAGCTATGTAATATTTGAAGAACTGGAGACTACTTGATCAGGCGATCAAACTGCTTTCATTCCTGTGCACTGTCAGTTATTTGATTCCATCTAATTGATTAGGTCTCTCGGATCGATTGGGTAGATTCAAAGATTTCAGGACCATGAATGTGGTCGTTATCTTCGCCTTATCAAGGCTCTTGAATGGTTTTAATTTGTTTCAGATCAGATTATCGCTTTTCATCGATTCTTTGTGGTTCGCGGCTAGATGCATAATATATTCTAGGATGAAAACGACGTTAAGCAAAAAAATGAAAACAAGAAATGGTGTGGCCATTGCGGCTTCTGTTGTTCTGACACCAAAGATGCTGCGGAGCAAACGAAACCGAGTACCGGTTTAAACCGGTTTGAAACACTCGTACAATGTGATGGACAGTCTATTCGAAGGATGCTCCTTACGTGCACTTTACACTTTGCATAAAGAAAGTAAGTACTTTGTGTAATCTATTGTTTGCGAATTCTCCCTTCCGGTCGTATTTTAAACTCTTAATGTTTCGACCATTATTGCGGTGTATTTAAAAACAATCACTGACATAAGACTTGTGCCAATAATTCAAAAAGATAAAAATAAAAGAAGGAATGGAGCAAGAATGGTTTCGATGACCATTAACTTTTATTTGTGAATAAGACTAAGGGCGGGTTTCACCAACTGTGATTAAAATTTTAAGCAATGATTAACTCAGTTTAACCGCTCGTGATTGGCCGGTTAAGGAGTTAATCCTTGATTAACTTATTAACCAGAGTTGGTGAAACCGGCCCTAAGATGAAAGAACCTAGAGTTTATAATTGTAAATATTAATTTCGAAGTTTTTAAGAATGAGTCGCAAAAACGTTTCTTACATATTTCTCTGCTAACGAGAAACACGATCGACTGTGGTTTCGAACGTGCATACCTACCGCAATCTATATATGGACTTCTCCTAGTCCTAGTAACTGAGTGTCAAAAGTAGATTGAAAGATGGATCCGGGACTCGTTTACCCTTTGAATCTACGCGAGAAGAAAAAACAGCCTTTTCCCGGATTGAACAATTTTAAATCGAATTTAATGCTCCAAGAAGATTGCAAACTGAAGTTACCTATTACTAGGTTCATATTGAACAAGTTTACAGAATATTGTATAATACAAATGGTTTAGATATACTATTTTGTTTAAAATACTGCAAACTTTCAATATCTCAATATTTATACAAACATACATATAAAGCGAAATTGAATCATTATTTTAAATTGGCGTAAAATTCGAATGTTCGACTTTCGTTTTGCGCATTTCATGTATTTCATGTAACTGCGAATTAAATTGATACACGCCATTAAACTGTCCATTTTCATACACTCATTGTACAAAACATTAAACTGAAGCACTGTAAATTAAGATATAATAAATTCCTAAGTTCATGAGATAATACCAAAATACATATATAATTTAACTATGTATACAAGATTAGAATCGATGTATAATGTACATGCTCTTATGAGCGAGAAGATGAGTCACCTTATTCAATATATTTTAATTTTGATGAATATTTGAAAGCTAGCTTGGTAGAGAAGTTTACTAAATTAACATGATAATTGTTCGGTATTCATGGCAACCACCTGTTAGATTGCGAACTAAGCGCATTGTGTCTAACTTTATTATCCTCTTCTCCGCTTATGCATACTAAAAGAAAGAAAAACGTCCTTACAGATAAAAGTGTTTAGTTGATCGAATAAAAGTTTGACATTTTTCAATTCTATGATATTTTTGGGCTCATGTAACATTTTAAGACCATTTTCGGCTTAAAGTCAGATTTTTTTACAGCGTCTGAAAAGGAAATCAGATCCAGCATCTGATAATACATCTTTCAATATTGGTCATTATTTTTCGATTCAACATAAGTTATCAGAATTATATTGACAGACATTCTGTATACATTCTGTATATTCTACAGAGATTTCTGTTAAACTTACAGATGATCAGTAAATTTAAAAGATGTATCTGCAAAATAATAATAATCCATAGAGAAATAGATGTGTGTTAGGTTAATGGAATTCTAAAATGTTAACCTAACAGACATTTCTGACACTTCTGCAAGCAAAAATGTCTGTAGAATCTACAGAAATATCTGCAAAAATAATTTTAAAAATCTGTTCTTCCAATTTTAACAGATTATTCTGTTAATTTTACAGAGATTTTTTTCTCTATGTATGTTCTGGCAATAAATTAAAGTAAAACATGTACAAAAGAAACTTTATAAATCGAACAACAATATTTCAACAACAAATATGCTGAATAAAAAAATATTTAATTGAGAGATCAGACGCTACATTCTATTGATTATTTTTGTATGTTTAATAGAACAACATTGTATAATCGGACTGGAAAAATATAAATTGCATTTGTCAATGAATGATGTAGAAACGAGCGATAAAATTTTTATGTTTTTTGTGGTGAGTTAATCATTACAGAATTGGATCGTGTTGAGTCAGACGGCATAAAGTATTTATTACCTTAGCATGAATATACAATAAATTGGGAGATATCAAAGTGATACAAAAAATGGATCAATTTGAGCTGCAACAGTTTTATCTAAAAACAAATAAATATTTTTCCCATGTGTTTTCAATTGTTGTTGATTGTTAAAAAAAATTATCTGCAACAATTTGATATTCTGAATTTCGTAGTCCCAGAACTAAAGGGTCCCATCTTGGTTTTTGACAGCTGTTCCAAATCTCAGTGCCGATTTTGGTCCGAAATCATTCAATTCGGTACTTAAACGGATCTAAACCAGTCTTGTACCGTTTCGCAGTACCGATTAAGTACCAATCCATCGGCAGGGTAGCTCGTTCATTAAGATTCATAGAGATAATTCATTAACCGATCTCGAAAAACAACTTTTTAAATCTGTTTCCGAATAGAATAATTAGGGCATTTATGAAAGATTTAAGCCTAAAAACCCCCTGAGTGTTCTATAATAGTGAATTATGGATTTTCAAGATGGAACTTTTAGGCTCTGTATTGTTATTCTCAAATAAGGTATACTTCAATTGTTATTTATAAAAAGTAGGTTAAAGGAGGTTAAAGTTACGTTAAAATCACTTTTATGTAACGCAGGCATGATTTTAGGCGTTTTATCAGCGTCCTGTTAGTTCTGAAAGTAGCCGTTCACACAACAGCAGGAGGGACAGCCAAATGCGCATGTGCGAAGTGGTTCGGAGTACGATTATGATCATATGGATCATATAATCCTGGCTTGAAAATGGTGAAAGACGTATCTACAGTTTGAATAAGTCACCTGTCACTTTTTCGTATCTGAAATGAAATTCATGAAGTCTTTTCTTTTGGCTGGTATAATATAATATATATATATATATATAATAAAATTATAATATATTATTTGTTATATATAATTATATATATTATATGACATTATTATAAAAATATTAAAATCTCAATTTCAACAAAAAAGTTAGATAGAACCCTTTGGTTCTGAGACCACGATTTACTGTGTGAATAATTAGTAGGTATTTTTTATATACGATAGTCCAACAATGGAGATGTTTGCGTATAGAAATGGATTTTTATAAAGTCTGATAGAGGAAAGTTGCCTAAGACGGGCCCCCTTCCATATACTTCAAAATCAAAAGCCAACACTAATATCATAATTTGATCTTTACTTTACAAAGTTTATACGCTTAAATGTTCAAAAAATGTTTAAAAGGCAATAAATTTCAATGTTGAAAAAAAGGTGTATTTTTTCATTCTTAGGCAACCCGGTATCCTAAGACGGGTGCCGTTTAAAAACCATAAAAATTATGTTATTGAACACCTGTCATTGATAAATTTTCTTTGTTGCGTATTGTTTAAACATATTCTGCACATTTATGGCAGTTTATCCGTGCAAAATACATTATGAAACTAGTACAATAGACGTTAAATAAAGTCAAGTATTAACAAAGATCAAGAACTTAATATTTATAAAAGGTTGTAAAAATACAAATGCTATTCATCGTAGATCAAGAATTTACTGGAATAAACAACATATTTTTAAAAATTTCTTGTTCTTGATCAAAAAGCAATAAAGAGGTTAGGAAAGGTACTAATTATGGCGGAAAATTTAAATATCTGACGTACTTTCGGTGTACTGTCGGTAATTCATAGATCAAGCAGATTACGTTTTATCTGCAGTTTTCTAGCCTAACCGGGGCTCGTCTTAGGAATTTCGCATGTTCACAAATTTTTAAATAAATTTTTATTAAACAGCATGAAAATTAATGAAACATAAGTACCACTTGCAAAGTTTACAAAATTATCTATCAAAAGAAAATATCTTACTCATTCAAATCATTAGAAGTTATTAAATCATAACTTCTAAAACAGGTTAAAGTTCGTTCTCTAATGTACAAAAATAATTTTTCCTTTATATTTTCGTTAATTTACTTCTAATGCAGAAAAAAACACTTTCAAAATAACTAGAATTCTACTGAGCATGTATCTTCATACATAAGTGATGAATATAATATTTTCATACAAAAATATTAAGGGCGGTCCATCTTAACAGGTAGCTCGTCTTAGGAAACTTTCCCTAATACAATTGAACGGTTGGGTGCAATAATGGTGTCCTTACATTTTCAGAAACCACTTGTTTTCCGTTTGTTCTTCTTGAAGTTATGTACAAAACAAATGAAAAATAAGTGACTTCTAAAAATTCAAGTACATGCACGGTTACTGTATCCAACAGCTCAATTTTTCATTTTAGTCATGTTTTTAAGTTTTACCAATTTTTTCGTGCACTTTTAGAATGATTAGATTTTTGATTAGCCTTAAAATTGTGTAAAAATTCGTTGTACCTAGCAAACATCTGTATACTATACAGTATACAGGTATGTTTCAAGGTTGTTTCTTATTTCCATCAAATTTTTCCAGCTAAGAAGCGGTTTGAGATTGCTCGATCTTCAAGCGGCTATCACATGAGGAGAGATGCGTGTCCGTCAATGCGTAATTATATGCAATAGAGTACTAACGAACTCCGTGGCATGGCCGCTGATGAATCCAGCAAGATGTGGAACGGATAGAGCAACGATGAGAAGGGTGGACGTGGGGCAGATGGAGATGGTGGATAGATGGTCCGTAAGGAACGAAGGAAGCAAGTGGAAAAGGAGAGAGATGAAGATGAAGCGAGATGGCGTGATTAAGAAGAGGTCCAGGGTTGAGAGGGGTCCGAGGAGAAGCTGCTCAAGTCGCATGTGAAGGAGTAAGACGAAAGAGGTGGAGAAACGTTTCGAGGATATGGGTCGTTGCAGGGAGATGAAGTAGAAAGGGCAGAAGGGCGAGGTAGCCTCAGATAGCAAGTGTGGTGTGGTGTGGCACGACACGGTGCAGTGCACCAAGCGAATAGGGTGGTGGAAGAGGGACGAGGTAGAGAAGAGATATTCTTGGCAGCAGCGCGATGCAACAACTGTCCCCATCCGTCATCTAAGAGCTGGCACGAGAGGTCCATGGTCATTCGACGGATCCCTTCTCGTGATCTTCGATCTTACATTTTGCGGCTGCCTCTCCCAAGGGAATCCCTTTTCACAGAGTCTCCACTAACGAGATGTCTATACCTACAATCCAACATCTCTTGTTCTTCTTTCTCAATATTATTCCATGTGATTTCAAACGCATCGACATTCATCCAGAAAACTGGATGAATAACATTCTTAAAATCTAGGTCCTAGATGTTAAGCAGTTACCGATAAATTTAAACCAATTTAAGTGATAAACCGAAAAATCTTAGACTACATTGATTTTATATTTCCGATTTTATACAAGTCAGTATGACATTAGACCTGTGTTCCAACATTTCACGGAAATATAAAATTTCACGACTTTAAGTTAAAAACATGTAGTATCTCTATTAGTATTCAAGATGTTAGGAGTTAATAGCTACACGTTACAGATTAACGTTTAAAATGGCTATTTCTATATTAAACATTTAGATCACCAAATCCAAAAGTATCATTTGCATTGCAATGTTTTGATCCGATGATGGATCATTTGAAAAACAGTTTGTTGAAATCTACATGACTACTTACTGCATTGAAAATTAAAACTACATTGACATTTTTTATAACGTAGATTTCAACTGTTTTCAAATGATTCAAGCATCGGATCAAAATACTGCAGTGGAATGATTGACTACTAAATCTAAAAATGATACTTCGGGATTTAGTATGATATAACTAAGTATAACTTCTTCGCAAAACTATTATTATAACTTATAAGTAAAAACTAAGTATAACTTCATCGTAAAAGTAATATAAAGTGGTAACTGAAATTTTAAGATCTATAGTAATTGACTTGTATATTAAAATTACAACCTAAAATACTACAGAAAATTTCATTTTCATGCTTTTCGAAAAAAATCAACATTCTCAGTGAAACAATAATTTGACACAAACTACAATTCGTTTACTTAACTCTCTAGCTTCAGAGATTTATTTATGTTGCGTATACTAAACATTCAACACAAACTTAGAGAATTATTTGCTTCGAGTAAGAAACTTTACGTCTATTATTTACATTGAATTCAAGAGAAATGTCTTCCAAACTTAATATTCAAGAAGCAATATACTTTGCTACTTTTTCTTAAAAAAAGGTCGTCATCATTTTATTCTAAACCAAAAGTCAAATATTATACATAACTAAAGCGTGACTTCTTCATCTTTACCGAAATCCAATTTATTAAACCTTAAATACGAGGAAAAGAATTTGAATCTGATTAAGACAAATACTTTCATATGATAAAAATAAGTGAGCCAATTACAAGTGTATGTGTTTTTGCAGGAAGCTCGAAAAAGTCTCTTGTGATTGGATGGTGGCACGTTACCGTCGCGTGCCTTTAGAAGCAGGAAGATGATTATACTTCTCACCAACGCGACGCTTCAGCTTACTTATTATTCCGAGTTGTTCGGTCGCTCAACAGAGCACAAAAATGGAATCTTCACTGCTTTGCAAACAGATGCAATAAATATTAATATTAAAATCAATTATAATATTGTTGGCTGACTAAGTACCACTCTGTCAGACAATATCAACCCTTAAATTCCCATTTGAAAATTACTTTTTTCCCTGATAAGGAAGTCTAAATTGGCTTCGAAACATGTCAGAATCCTGCTATAATAATTTCATGTTCCCACGTCTGTCTCTAATGAGACAAAAAATGGATTTTAGGAAATTGTCATTTTGTTCGGACCTTTTTATTTAAATTTTGTTCTTGTATGAAGTGGAATTTCTTTTATCTCTGTACAAATTATGATATTCATTTTGTTACGAAATATTTAGTATACTTTATGATTATTGAATAATTGTTAACGAATAAATTACACTTTATTTAACGTGTATAAATATATTAGATTATTGTGCTCTATTTTCAATTTCTTAAAGTATTCTGATGGTACTTTGCTAACGCCAGCGGGTGTGTCCAGTATCGCAGTGCATCTCGATAAGCCGGTTATTCAGCGAAGAAAGGAAATAAACGTGATATGCTCAACCAGATACGAAAATCAGACGCAATTTAAAATCTTAGGGTTCAGTCTATTAAATTATTACGCAAAGTATTTTGTGATGATCTCAGAATGTCATCCACTGAATAGAGGAAATTTTTATCTTTTTATCTTTATCTTTGGAAATTAGTAAAATGTTTTAAAGCCAAATTCAAGTTTAAATTTATCAATTTATCTTTAACGTACATTTCGACTTCCGTGATAAAAATGATTTTAATTGAAAATATTGTTGTTAATTATTGTATGAATTTGGAATTCAAACAAAATATTTATTACTGCATTTCAGAAGAGAAGAGGTAGTAACTCGGAGTCAGATCACTCAGGACAATTATTGGTTGCCGGTGAGGCATTATTCGCTGCCGATGATTTAAATGCATACTGAAAGCAGTGGTTTGAAAATATGATTGAAAATCAGCCATCTTTACTTGTTGACTGTTGCTACCTCTCAGAGGTTCGTAGACCGGACTTTTCTCCTTGCCACTGTCCCTCCTGCTCTTACCTGGACTAGTTATCTCTCACTCTGCTTAACAGAAGCTGGCCATTACTTCGCTAAGATAGCTGTTTATAAGGATCGTTGCTCATACTTGTGTTAAACAGGGCCGCTTAATAATTTATGCCCAGAGGAGCAACTTTGTTACTAGCTGACAAGAACTGTTAGTGTAACAAACTTTTTTAATATGTTCATGTTAATTAAAATTTTTCTTTAAAAAATAATTTTATCAGTCAATCCGAAACAACTGATGTGACAGGCAGACAATTTTAAAACTTGAAACATTTGCTCAGAACAAATTTCTTTTTATTCAAATCAATTTCTTGGTTGACCCTTTTTTATGAAATAAACAAATATTTAAGGCAAAGAAACCAACTGTGAATCAGAGGTCCAAATGCGAATCATTATTGCTTTCGTGGTAAATAAATACAATTATTAAATAAATTTTTGTGAAATGTTAAGATTATTTGTTAAGCTACACGTTTCACAAAAATTTAGTTTACAATCGTAGTTATTTGTGGCAAAATAATAGTGATTCGCATTTAGAATCTTGATCCGGATTTGGTCCGTTTGATTTGATTTTATTCTAAATTTTTATTGATTTAACCAAGTATAAATAATTAGGTAGATTCAAGCAAAACACTTAGTTCAATTGACAAAATATTTTGTAAAAATAGAAAAGAAGTTTATAAGTCTAGAATTCCATTGCATAGCAGACTGAATTTAATTTTACTTAAAGATTTGAAAAAGAGAATTCAATTTATACGTGTGGCAAACTGATGTCTGCAAAAGTAGAAACTTGATAAGCAGACCGGTTGAATTAGGAGACGAAGGAAAGCTTCTTGATGACCATCCGATCGTTGGATGCAAACTCGAACAGAGATACCAATCACGATTTCATACCAGAAATGCCATGCACATGTACACTTTTTGCATGATGCATACTTTTGTCTTTCGATTTTTCTGCTTTTTTACAGATTTATAATTTATATATAAATAAGTTCTGATAGAAGAAATCTTATATTTTTTGTACAGAAATGTGTAGCAAACAAAGCATTCTTCAAATTTTGTACCAGTATTTAAGATTAATAAGTTGCCATTGATTTATCATTTAATTTTTATCATCAGTGAAATACTTCTGTGTAATATTTTAGTTGTCCTTAAAGGCTTAAACTAGAGCATAAATAAGTACTATTCTTTTCTATTCTAAATTAATGATCACCGTTTTTCTGTGAAGACAACTTCAGCCTTTTTCGGAAACTAACCATAGAACGTGGAGTTTTCAAGCGAATTTGATATTTCAGATTTTCAAGTTGTCAGGTCAGGTGGACCATGTGGCTAACACTAGTCATTTTGCACAACACTATTATTTATAGAAAATTCCAGACTGATCTGAAAGCATTACATGGTTATTCCCTGGAAGAGAGTACATCTGCGACTAATCCTGAACGATTATCTTGGAAGTATATCGCGCTCCTTTCTCTAGCCCTCGGCACCATTACGTCGTCCGAAGCTCGAGTTTTTCCCTCGGTACAACCGTTGTAATTAGTAACTATCCCGGTTTAACTCCTCAGCTTCCATTTGCCCCGCCTTCCTTTCCATCGTCCCATAGGAAGCTGCCGATGCACCAACAGTCCGGTGCATATAACTACATATGGTGCTTGTTGCACTATTTTCAGTCCAATCGCGATATCTGGCGAGACACGCGAGTATGCACTCGTGCATTTACGTAGGATGGTATCAAATAGGTGGGAATGGCGTATCGCCGAAGAGGCGACCAAGAATGAACGAAGGGGGGATGATGAGGAGTTCAGGGGAGGCCATCAGCAATATTGCAACTTACAACCACCGTTGAGCGACTACAGGTTATATCTATGCCTGGGGGGTTATACCATCGGACAGGGGGAAGGGGTGACTAGTTTTAGAGGGAATTGATGGCCGCGGGGGGGAACCCTCATCGCCCTCGGGAGGATGACGAGGCAAGAACCGTGAAGCCAAGAGAGGGAGGGACGTTCATCCCGCAGCAGGATCAACAGGCGTTGGCATGTCGGAGGTGCTGGTCAAGCCGCCGATTTATTGTAAGAAGTCTTGGATGCACGCGAAAGATGTTGCCCTGTGCTGCTTGTTCAGCATCAGCCCCGATCGATTCAACCGTACTACGCGCGCGCATTTCTTTTTTGGTAGTTGAGAAAGGCTAAGGAGCAACTTCTTGACCATTATCATTTCTACCGGGGGCACGAGAATCCTACTTTTGCGCGACCTTGACATCCATTCTACAGAGACACACAGAGTGTCATCCACGGAGAAAAATGAGAATCGGAAACTAGGAATGAATATTATTAGTTTAGGAATTCATTTCCACGATGAGTATTTTGGAAACGATTACTAAGCTGCCAGTTATGCTTTCCGCATATGTAAAATGCACGATTGCCATTGGCCGTAAATAGGTCATATTGTTTATATACAGAAAAAAGTTATTATTATTTTATTCAAAAATATATTCACTGACAGAATAATTCTGTTGTATATCTGTAAAATATTGCAATTTAAATAAATAACTGAAGTTTTTTGCACTTCTGTGAAGCTTATATATTCAATTAACTATATTTCTGTACAAAATAAAGTTAATGAATTCATTACTTAACTGTTTTAAGAAATTTAATGAGACGTTGCAGTGATTCGAATTTTTCCATGTTTTCCAACAATAGGTAATCGCTCACAATATAAAAGATATATATAAAATAAGACTTATTAATCAAAACTGATAAATTATGGAGTATAGTTTTATGAGAAAAAACATTCAAAACTATCATTTTTTCACTAAATAGCAATTCACTTAAATTTTTTGACATCTTTAGTCGACGGAAAATACATGAGGTTAGCAATACGTTAGAAATGGAAAGAAATACACATAAATACACATAAATGCACATAAACCTCTATCTAATCAAAATCATTATTGCAAAGGCGATCATTTTTTAAATTCCTTATTTTTCACTAGAAATACTATTACTTTTAATATATTATTTTTTTGCTACACATTCAGCTATTATTATTAAAAGTTTAAGTACTTACACTGAAAAAAATGATTAGCTGGGCCAACTATTTAGTTTGTAAGATATAGTACACTCGTCGCCGAATCGAAAGCCCATGAACCGAAAACCACCTTCATGGTCGTTCACGCTTCATTGATTCTGTCCCCCGCCCCTGAGCGTCCCGCGACGGCGC
>JBAGKK010512761.1:0-13869 GCA_037177015.1 Euceroptres primus | reverse complement strand
TTCTAGAGAGTGGATTGTTTCCCTCTGCCGTATGAGAAGTAACCATTATGCCTTAAATGCTAGCCTGGCCCGAAAAAGCTACATTTCCTGTGGGGGCTGCTCCTGTACCCCTGGGGTTGAACATGACCTGGATCACATCCTTTGGGCTTGTCCCTTGTTGGATGATTTCCATCCAGAACTCGTTAAAGCTCTTTCAAAATCCTTAAAATGTCTCCCCCCCCCCCTTTCAGTAGTAATCAATTTTTAGTGAACCCTTCTTGTAAAGTTGTTTCACACGTCTTTAGATTCCTTGAACGCGCAAATTTAAAAATATAATCTACTCTTTTATTGTAATCCCATCATTCTTTAGTTGATCCCCTGTTTAAACTTCGCGCGCGCGAATGCACGTGGTGCGTGCTCCCATGCAGACGCGCTCACCACTCTCTTACTGGCCAGCACGGTCTTGAGCCGAAAGCCACCCCTCATTTTCGGCTCGAGTTCGCCAGCGCCTACGGTGGCGCATGCGCCCCGTGTCTTAAGTTCTGTTCACAGATGTCAAGTATCATCATCCACCTGATCATGGCCGTATGTGCAAAGCTTTAAATAGTGCGCACAGAGCCAACGTAATTTAGAAGAAGAAGAAGAAGATGTAGATAGGCAGTTATCAGCTTTCATCAGATTAGGGTGAAGCGTACTTACACACCGCGTTTCTTCATCAGGATTCATGCACTACCAAGTCTCATTTCTCAATTTAAAAAGCGTACCTGCATTTTAAAATATCAATATAATTCTAATCTCCAGTTATAATTGTAATAACTTTTATAATTAAATCTAATTAGGCATTATTATTTTTTGTACTTATTATATATGAGAAGTTAAAAAAATTAATATGTTATTTACCTAAAGATTATTTTACGCAATTTATTTTATAATCTTAATTTTCATTACTAGCCTAATTCTAGTTGATATAAAAAAATACTTTCTAAGACTTTTTTTCAACTTTTTTTAAAAATTTGAACTGGAATGTCAGAAATGAATATTAATTAGTAATTAATTGTTAATAAATTATAAAAATATTTGCCTGGACACAATTTGAAAAAACATCATTTTCAAAAATTTTTTAAGAAATTTTTTTCCAAAATTTTCAAAAAATTAGACATAACAGCCATGTGACATCATCTTTTCTATTATTCCCTTAGGTTTCAACGCGATATCTTTGTTCAAAAATAGGACCACCGATTCATCACTCTGAGTCCTGGGTCCTCAGTTGATGTATTTTTTTTAAACATTAATTTATAAATCGAACATACCCATTATGAACTTCTGAAATCTTAAATTTAATGTTATCTGCATTACCTGCGTTCTTTTTCTGCTTAAAATCCATGTGCTACGTCATGATGCCTCGAATTACCGGCGGGGGGTATACAAAAATTTTCGGCGGTTCTATTCTTAAATAGACAAAGACGTCGCGCTGAAAGTTAAGGAAACAACAGAAAACATTATGACGCACGGCTGTTATGTCTAATTTTTTGAAAATTTTGGAAAAAAATTTCCTTAAAAATTTTTGAAAATGGTATTTTTTTTAAATTTTGACCAGACAAATATTTTTATAATTTATTAAAAATTAATTAGGAATAAATATTCATTTCTGAAATTCTAAATTGAATTTGAAAAATACTATAAATTTTTAAGAAATAAGTTTTTGAAACTATTTTTTTATTTCAACTAGAAGTATGCTAGAAATGAAAACTGAGATTAAAAACTAAATTTCAATTTTTGGAAAAAATTGAATTTATTTAAAACGATTTCAAAATTGCGTAAAATAATCTTTAGGTAAATAATGTATGAATTTTTTTAACTTCTCATATATAATAAATACAAAAAATAATAGTGCCTAATTAGATTTAATTATAAAAGTTATTACAATTATAACTGGAGATTAGAAATATACTGATATTTTAAAATGCAGTTAAGCTTTTGAATTCAAGAAATGAGACTTGATAGTATATGAATCCTGATGAAGAGATTCGGTATGCATGTACGCTTCACCCTAATCTGATGAAAGCTGATGAGGGAGAAGCGTATCTGGTAGATACGGCCGCATATCTACCAGCTGCAAGAGCCGGCGGCTCTTGCAAATACGGCCGGAGTTGTGCAGATACACTGATTACTGGATCGACAGCACGGCTCGAGGGTAGAGTGTTCTCGATCCAATTCAGAAACGCGTATATAGTCTGTGAACGTACAAAAGTAAATGCGCAGAGAGTCGTGATGTAAACAACGTCTGGCGGCCCTAAATGCCCGAATGATGTAGGCCGGTCAAGGGACGCTCGGGAGGGGGGGGGGAGACAGAATCAGTGAAGCGTGAACTTTGCGTTCGACTCATGTGCAGTCGATCCGGTAATGATTGTAGGTACTTTCTCCATTAGGATAACCGATAGCGGACCTTGTTTCGTCTTTTTCGCAGTGGAGAGGCGTATCCTTTTCCGTAGTGTAGAGGCGTATCTGCACCAACTCCTCGCAGATATGTCTCGAGATCAGTGAAGCGATAATAATTGTAAATTTATTAACGGCCGTATCTACAGTTTCACATATAATTAATTAAAATCTTAAAAAATTGTTTTGCACCAATCGATAGAGCAGGTTCAATTTACCCAAGAACGATAATTACATTTTCGAAAACAATCTCTCACAACCTAGGGCAACTGTAGAAGAACAAGGGCCAAATTTCAAAAGCAGATAAGTACTTTCTTCATTAGGACGGCAGTATTGTAGATTTTGAAAAAATTTTAAGAGCCTTTTGTAAGTTTTTGGCGATTCTAAATGATTACGAAGAATTTTGAAAACGTCTAGAAGATTCTAGAAGGTTCTGGAAGAGTCTAGAAGACTTTACAAGATTCTGGAATAGTACAGAATATTTTGGATAATTTGAATAGATTTTTTTTAAATGTTGGAATATTAAAAGACTACGAAAGATTTTATAAGATTACGAAGAGTTCTGGATACCTCTACAAGATTCTAGAAAGTTCTGAAAGAGTTTAGAAAACTTTAGAGGACCTTAGAAGATTTTAGAACAAGTCTAGAATATTGTGAAAAATTTAAGAAGATTCTGCAAAAATTTTGGAAGATTAAAAAGACTTTGAAAGTTTCTGGAAGATTATAGATAAGTCTGGAATTTTAAAAAAATTCTAACAGATTGAGAAATTTTTTTGAAAATTATGGACGAGTTTAAAAAATTTGGAAATTATGGAAAATTTTAGAAAACATTAAAACATTTTTTGAATATTATAATTTCTATTTCTTACAATTCCAATGGAAAATCAATCGGAACTTCAAATAAAAAATGAAAAAATGGGAGAAATTCTGAAATAAAGGATTTTAGGGAATTTTGAGAACACGAATTGGATAAAAATGCGAAAAAGGAAAAACAGGTTTAAAAAATTGGGATTAGGGGATTGATTGTGACTCCTGAGTCTCACAATAGTCTAAAAAGTGGGAAAATGTTATTCTAGTAAAATTTTACAATAATTGAAAAATCTACTCACACAGAAAAGTGGTACAGGAAGCACTTCCAGCCTGTGGGACGTTCCAAGAAGTTGTAAACTTGGCCTTGAAATGTTGCTTTACCGGCACGTCGATGTTCTTTTAAGTGATATCGACCTTCCCATGTGTGACGATCACCAGTGACACCGCCCAGTAATAATCTAGGATCAGCCCCTGAGGAAATTAAAAACCATGTTTAACTTTAAAAGTATTAATGCATTCTAAAGAAAGTTTCTTAAACAGAAATTCATTAAGAAGTTTTTTAATCTAGCAAGAAGTCAAGAAGTGAATTTTTCTCTTTTTACCACTTTCTACCCCAAAAAATTCCTGATACGTTAACAAATTAACTTCGTTAAATATTGAAAAATTAACTCAAATGGATATATCACATTTTTATCAGTTACTCTGGTTTTAAGAAATTATTGATTAGATTTCTGAACAATTCTAATTAAAATAAATTCTTACTAGTAATTTTTACTCACATTTTACTTTTAAAGAATTTGTATTTTTTATTTTCTTTTTTGCTCGAAATATTGTTTTTTCGTCTTATTAAATAGATTTAGTTTTTTTAATTTATTTAATAATTATTTAATTTAGTTTCAAAACAAATGAAATTGAAAGTTGCCTAAGACGGGCTACCTCCTAAGACGAGCCACCCTTAATATTTTTGTATGAAAATACTATATTCATCACTTATGTATGAAGATGCATGCTCAGCAGAATTCTAGTTATTTTGAATGTGTTTTGTTCTGCATTAGAAGTAAATTAACGAAAGTATAAATGAAAAATTATTTTTGTACATTAGAGAACGAACTTTTACCTGCTCTAGAAGTTGTGATTTAATAACTTCTAATAATTTGAAAAAGTAATTTATTTTTTTTGATAGATAATTTTGTAAAATTGACAATTGTTACTTAGGTTTCATTAATTTTTATGCTGTTTAATAAAAATATTTAAAAAATTGTGAACATGCGAAATTCCTAAAACGGGTCCCGGTTAGGCTATAAAACTGCAGATAAATGCGTAATCTGTTTTATCTATGAATTACCGACAATACACCGAAAATACGTCAGATATTTAAATTTTTCGCCATAATTAGTACCTTTCCTAACTTTTTTTTATTGCTTTTTGATCATGAACAAGACATTTTCAAAAACATGTTGTTTATTCACTTTATATCAGTAAACTCTTGATCTAACGATCAATAAAATTTGTAATTTTATAATTTTTTATAAATATTAAGTTCTTAATCTTTGTTAATACTTGTTTTCTGTTTGACCTTATTCAAACTCTATTTTACGTTTTATAATGTATTTTGCATAAATAAACGGTCATAAATGTACAGAATATGTTTAAGCAATACTCTAGAATAAAATTTATCAATGACAAGTGTTCAATAAGATAATTTTTTATGGTTTTTAAAAGGTACCTGTCTTAGGATACCGGGTTGCCTATGAAGGGGAAAATACACCTTTTTTTGTACATTGAAATTTATTACTTTTTAAACATTTTTTAAACATTTCAGCGTATTGCTTTGAGTTAACAATAGGGGTATACTTAGAATAAAAATAAAGAAGCCTAAAGAAAGAAACTAAGGTTGAAAAAACATTATCCTTTTCTAAAATGATTTTTGCATACATTGTTTTTATCGTTGTTATGAGTAAGTCTTCCATTAGGTTCAGAGAGACCGATTAGTGGTGAACGCATACTAGCTCTTTACACAGTAAAAATACCGTGTTCGTTGATGTTATAAGTGCGAGCTTTGTGGTTACAATATAACAAAGTCTCCTCTCTCAAGTGTTACATAAGTTTAAATGAAACAGTTTACCGACCGTTGAAACTTTAGGTGATTCATAAACCCTTATTCCAATAGACGCTGAAGCCCTGTCGTTAATATTTCTTTCAATACTTAAAGCTCTTTTTTGAAAACGGAAGCTAAACAAATTCTTAAGAGATCTGTGGGAGCCGATTTTTTCAAACAGTTCTTACATTTCTTACATTCTCATCAGAGAAGGTATTAGATTTGTGTAAAACTGCTTATAATTTACTTATAATTTACAATAGGAATGCAATAATAATGCTTTACTTATAATTTACAATAAGAATTCTGGTACGAACTTTTCCTGTGCGGGACATACTTTTTGAGTAATCAACCCTCAGAGTAGGGGGTAAGTTGTACCGCGCAAGGGGCACACTCCTTCCGTAGCTCATATCTCGAAAGGGGGTCATTTTTGGATGAAAGTGTATATACCTGAAATTATGCAGAATTTTTCGTTCTACAATTTTAGTCTCATACATTTGCCTCAAAAAACCATCTTGTTTCAAGATATAAGCCATGGAAGGAGCGTGCCACTCGTGAAGTAAAACTCACGCCCTAATTTGAGGGTTGATTACTCAGAAAGTATGACCCGCAGAGGAAAAATTCATACCAGCATTCTTATTTTAAATTATAAGCACTATTTTTCTGATAAAAATCATTTGTTTTTGATGCACCCTTTCCAAGATAAACGTCAAAAAGCATTTTTTGGGGGTGTTTTGCTCAATTTAAGGGTGGTTTTACCCTTTATTTCAAGTCCAACGTATTTTATGTTATCTACCAATGCCTTAAGGAATATGTATGTCAAGTATTAATAATTTATTTTGAGTTTTTTCTTTTTTTATAAATGTTGAAAAAAATTAGCCGCCATTTTGATTTTTTCACCCTTAAATTTATAATTAGCAACCTCCAGATATATAAATATACCATTTTCGTGGCTTTAGGACTGCATTTGTTCATGTTATTCAACTTTAAATACTATTTACGGAAATCTTTGTTTAAACAAATAAATAACAATTAGCGGCAAGATCTCTTTTTTAAAACTTTTCATTACCCATCTTTAGCAACACAATGCAAAAGGTTTCATTTAAATTGGTGGAACGCCGCCGGATTTCCAAGTTTAAACCTTAGATGACTCCTCTATTGGCAAAAATATAAAATTAATACACATCATTCTGAATATTTACGCCAGTTACTACGAGCCGTATGCGAATTTAATGATCTTCATATCTAAGTATGCTTACAGAGATGCTGCGACTGAATATGTGTTTCTATTTATCATAGAAAAAACATGTTGTTCATTAATATTTATGTATTTAACTTAAAATTTCTTCCTTGAACAAAAATTAAGAAATTTATTGAATTTTATTGCAACACTACAATGTGGATATGAATTACAAGGCCCAACATCGACAAGTTCGACTTTATAAGCAAATAATAATAATCTCAATTTGAACTTTTAGAGATTCAAAAATATAAATTATAGTAAAAAAGAAATTGAAAAATACGAGTATAATGATAGGTTTGGCAAATTCTTTCGTTAAAAATTAATTAAACACAAAAATTGATTTTTTTCAAAAAGGGCCCGATCGATTTTTTTTAATGCCAAAAAGTATAATAAAAAAAAACAGCCGCACCTTGCTTAGTTTTCATTTGATCAATTAAAAATTTTTAAATCTTCACGGGTTCTCGAAGTATTAATTTATTTGTCTGGCCATGCACAATCCACACTCGTCGAGTATGCGATCGGCACGGCGATGGATTTTTTCATGTTCGATGAATTAAATGAAAGCTAAGACCTTATAAATTCTTTCTGGGAAATGCAAGATTTTAAAATTAACTTTCATAGCTCTGACCAAGAGTTGAAGTGGAGGTATAAAATTCTGTCAACAGTTCATAACTTTAAACTTGAATATCTTGGCGGAAAAAAATCTTTTCACGGCAAACAAAAATTCATTTTAAAGATAATTAATAGTCCTTTATGTTTACGTTGACTTTAATGTACAGAAACTTGCTCTCTTAGTAAAATGACTTTACGAATGCGGCCAAAATAGTCATTTTTGACAACTTTAACTTTATTTAACTCGGAATTCTAAAGTGATGAGCAAATTCGGAGTTTAGATTCGGATTCGGAGTTTAAAATTACATAAGAAACTACTCTCGATTCGAAAAAATATGTCAAAAGCCCTTATATCGCAGGCTTGTGTTATTTGCAAAAAACAGTTAGGTAAATTACCTTTATTCTTTCAAAATTATATTTATTAACGCATACGCATTCTATCGATACAAATAAAATAAAAAATTATAATTTTCTATTATCTGGAATTTTCTTCTAAATATTCTTCACGAAAAAATACCAAAAAAAACGCTGAAAGTCAAAAATTTTTAAAACTTAAAATTGATTTTTTAGGAAACTATTGATTGTAGAGAAAACTGTTTTACACAAAATATTTGTGGTTTCTCAAGGTCTTTAAGCCTGTCATAAATTCACTCTACCTCAGAAATTAGAATGCACAGAAAAGCCTCCGAGGCTTTTTTTGTACAAGGTTGAATGTATAAATTTACATATAATATTCATATATAAAGTTAAGACTCTCGCTGTTACGTCGATGTGAAAATGGGAAATTTAATAAAAAAATAGCTTCCTTATCCTTATAAATATTTATATAAGAGATAACCAATGGCTTCACTAGAATTATTTCCATGAAATTTTCGTTAAGTATAACGCGCCTTATAATTTCATGCAAAAGCGAGATCGCTTAACCTGAAAATTAGAAATTGGTAGCTCTTTGAATTTTTATGAAATTTAGTGAATTTATAAACAATTTTGAAAACGGCCCTAGCTTGCATTTTTTGAAATGCGTGTAAGGTAAATATTTTTCCTAAAACTACTCTCTGGAACGAATAAATGAAATTAAAACACAAATTTCAAAAAAAAATCTCAGAATGTTTTGAATCGAAAAATCTTATGCTTCGTTTTTGGCGATTTTTGGGCACCTGCTATTAGGAAAAAAATCTTCAGCTAAATTGCTGTCATAGTCGTGCAGCCGATTTTAAAAAAACCTTTGGAATGACCGATATAATATTAATTCCTAAAGCTTAAATACATTTATTTACTAGAAATTGAGCCTCGCAGGAGTTGCATAAATAATTAAACTATATCAATAATCTCGAATTCATGAGATTTACAAGTTTAGAAAAGAGAAAACACTAAAATATCATAGATAAAAATTTTTACTTTCGGGATTAAAAAATCTATGTTTATAAATTATATACAATCAACAATTCTATTCACGTTGAAACTTTTAACAAATATTCTTAGCGCCAAACATAATATATTTAATCAGCAAACAAAATTCTATACTTTATTTTTAAATCGATTTGTCCCAATGATAGCACTGTCCCAAAGGTACCGACTCTCCCCTATGTAGCACCCTTTTGAGATATAAAGTTGTTACATTGTTTTATAAAAATAAGTGCTGGAGCCTTGTGTGTAATAATGTTTGGAGCCTTTCAGACGATTATATTGATTCCTCGATGGTTTCAATGAACTTGTTTTCGTTTGCAGAAGCTCAACAAATGAAGGGTGTTCGGAATAAGCTTGCCCGGAATATTCCTACGATCGGGAAACAATTCTTGGAAAATATTGAAGTGACATGATCCTCTTTACAAACTCCAGTCTCAAATACCTTTTCTGTCGTTGGGAAGATTTCGTGTACTTATGCTCGTCCTCCGGTAAAGAGTTCGTGGCTTCAAAGAGTCTTCGTCATCATAATTTTCACCATTGTCACAGTCAATCACAAAAACCTCGGGTCGCGTTTTATTGTGTCTGGTAACACCACGCCGACGTGAATTGGCATTTGACAACTGCGACCGATTAACTCTTATAAACTCGCTCTCCATAATTTTCGCACTCTTTACATAACATTTTGACGTCCAATCAGACACTATTTAAGTATCATCTGTTAATCATGGACTTCTTTTCTCCTTGATTAAAATTTGTCTAACCTTGTGCCACATTTTATTTCTTAAGTTTCAATTTAAGGGATCTACTGATTACATGTTATCGACATTTTTCCACTGTATCTTTTAAATTTAGTCTAATTTTGATTTATAAGATGCTTGAGTATTTTTCAGTTCACTCCTTTACACATGTGAATTTCACTCTCACTTTCTTGCACTATAGAATTTGGAAAAAATTGTTTAAAACAAGTAAAGAAAACTGATAGTTTTTGTTGCCTTTTGAGACGAGACGAGTTTAGTTTCTGGTTGTAGAAAAATGTCAGCACAGTTGAAAGGAAGATTTGCACTGACCTCTCTGGAGACCACGTTACTGCATCAATCCAATTATAAGGAGAACTAATGTGAGTTAAGGTCGGTAAGTTGGTGGTAATCATGACAGCCTTATTTCCTTCTTAACGAAAATATTGTATAACAATTATTACGAGTTACAGGACAATTATCTCAGTTATATATTGCTTTATTACATACTGCATCTATATTTTTCTCAGGCTTTAAAAGTTCCAAGATTTTTTTTGGATAATTGATAAAACTACATAGTTGTTTTATTTCTTGACGACCCTATCAGACTTTGCATGTCAACTTCCATCTAAGAAAAACTATTCGCTTTGACAAATATTGTTTTACTGTTGCGGTAAGTCTACGTGAATGTGTATCCTTACCGCTGCGAAGTTTCATATGAGCCTGTGCTTCGATAATTGTGTGTTCAGAATGTTTATATGGATTGTGTACATTGCTCTAATTACAACTCGTATTAAAAGCCGTTCTCAATAGCAAATGTTGCAAAAAATTCGACTTAAAGTTGAAATTCAAATGATAAAAACGAAATTTTTGTTTAAAGATATCACAGACTTTGTCGATACTTCATTAAATGACTGAAACTGGGGTTTAAGCCTTTTTTCGTTCATTCATGCATTATTATTACAAATATGTAATAACAATAATAATAATATACAATAATATAAAAAAATAATCTACGAGTTTTCCATTTTTTAACAAATTTTTTTACTTGATTTAAGAAAATTTTGCTTGAAACAAACAAAATTTATCAAAATATATAATAATATCACATAATAATCAATATCAATATCAAAGTCAAAATTAAATAAAACTTTTGTTTAAAATAAACAAATTGCTTGTTTAACCGTATAACAAAGCATAATTTATTTAATTTAAACAAAAGATTTATTTGAACTAAATAAAGCTTTTTTTATTCAAATGAACTTTGTTAAAGTCCAATAAAAAATTGTTTTAATCAAACAAAGTGCATTTAAGCTTTAATTGTTAATCAATATGTTTGGCACGTATGAACAGTAATAAAAAATCTGGTACTCAAAATTCAGCATAATTCAAAATAAATTGAATGAAATAATCCACTATTAAAAAATAATCTGAATTATTAATTATATAATTCAATTAATAATTCATTTCTTTCAAATAAAGGAGAGCCTTTAACCTCTTTTGGTATTTCACATAAATTTTAGCATAAATTAAAAATTCTATAGATATATATATATATATATATATATATATATATATGTAATTATTATTAATAAATTATATAATTTTTAATGAATTATTGATTAAATATTGTAAATACACTCATCGCCGGATTATGGGCTGGGCTCGAGGGTAGATGGTCCTCAATTCAATACTATTAAAATCCAGTTTGAACCGGATTTAAAGCGACCAGCGAGCACTCTCATCTTAACACTCAGGACCGCATATATAGTCTCTGAACGTACAAAAGTAAATGCGCAGAGATTCGCGATGTAAACAACTTCTGGCGGACCTGACTGTCCGAGCTATGGCGCAGTCGCGGGACGCTCAGGGGCAGGGGACAAAAGCAGTCGAGCGTTAACGACCATGAAGCCGGCCGGAAATCCAGTGGCCCATAATCCAGCGATGAGCGTATACGTATAATGCGAATAATAATATTAGTTTATGATTCTTAGACTTCATCAAGTTTTCCTTCTCATCACAGTAAATTATAAGGCATTAAAAAAATTGTTGCCAATTATTTTGAGATTAATGTGAGATGAAAAGAATCCTTCAATGCACTACTTTACGTTGGTTCATGTCAACTGTCAGTTGAAACTGATCGAATGTGGATTTTTTTAAGAACCGAAGGATGAAAGCGCTGCAACTTTAATTGATCCAATCGGAGATCAAAATGATACCTTAGGATTAACGGTGATGTTAAAATAAAATTCTATTGCATTTACGCTATAATTTTTTCCCCTTAATTCAGGAAGAAAATGCGCGTAAGCATCACTTTATTTTATCACTCTGCTCAAAAAGATGTTTTTTTGCGTGTGAGAGAAAAGTCCCTTGACATAAACGCAACTAGAAGTTGCGGCAAATGCGAGACGGAAAGAGATAAAAAGTAGGTGGGAGCGTTCAGAGACAAAGAGAATACCCGTATTTAGAACCTTTGTTCCTTTGTCTTTCGTGACTTGTAGCTTCGTCGAATTTACTCGAAGTGAAATAACCTCATCCGCGAAAATATTCTTGTATATATGACGCGATTACTGAAAACCTAATTTCATCTTACTGAGGTTAAGTTGAATTTAATTTTGCTTTAAGGATTCACATGTGAAAAAATTTCTAGAAATTTTCTGCGAATCCATTTTCGAGAATTTCTCAGGAATTGCTAGAGAACTTCTTGTGAGTCTCCTGGAAAATGCAAAGGAAACTCCCGGGAAATTCCGTTCTTGTGAAATTCCGAGGATATATATTTCCAAGAAATTCCTGACAAATTCCCAGGAAACTCCCGGGAGTAGATTACCCGCAAATTCTCAAAAACTTTCAACAGATTTTCTGGAATAGATTGCCGGAAAATTATCAGACATTTCTCAAGAGATTCTCGAGAATGGATTCCTGGGAAAATTGCCAAAAATTCCCGAGAAACTCCTTAAAAATTCTTGAGAGATTCCCATAATATATCTAAAAAACTCCCAATAAATTCCATGAAACTCCTGGGCATCGATTCCTCGAAAATCTTCAACAATTCTCAGAAATTTCCCAAGAGATTCCTGGGAAATTTCGAGGATATATATTCCCGAGAAATTCAGAGGAAACTTCGAGGGCTTATTTTCTGGAAAATTTCCAGGAAACTGCCGGCAATTCTATGTCTAAAAATTTTCAGAAGTTTCCCAAGAGAATTCTGGGAAATTCCGAGGAAAATTCCGGAAATGGATTGCTCGAAAATTTCCAGAAATTTTCCAAGAGATTCCCAGGAATGGATTACCCAAAAATTCCCAGAAGTTTTCGTTAACTGCCGGAAATCGATTGTCCAAAAATTTCCAGAAATTTTCCAAAAGAGAATACTGGGAAATTTCGAGGCAACTTTCGGGAATGGATTGCCCGAAAATCCCAAGAGATTCCTAAGGGATTTCGAGGAAACTCCCGAAAATGAATTTTCGAGAAATTCCTGGGAAACTTTTGCTAATGGATTCCCAGAAAATTCCTAGGAAACTTCCGGAAATGGATTCCCAGGAAGTTCCTAGGAAACGTCCAGAAATAGACCCCCTGAAAATTCTAAGAATTTTCGCTAGAAATTTTTGGAAAATTCCCTGCATTTTTTCCACATGGATTAATAGATTCAAAAATGAAAAATCATAATTTAAATTTTTAGACACTATTTGCCCTGAGTATCCTGTGCTTTTTCATTAATTGATTATAAACCCCGATTTTTTAGGATAAAGGTACTTACCCGTAAAAGTGTCATTGTTGTCAGATTGTAAGGTTGTACTGGTGTCGGACAGGGGTGAAACAGCAGGTTTTAAATCTGCCGGTGGTTCCAACCCCAATAAATCGTTACTGCCACCTCCATTTCCACCACCCACTTGAACAATGGTTACGTTCAGTGGCCCCCGGTTACCTGTGTGACAAAAGGAAATTAGAAATTACCATAAGCAATAATTAAACAATCGATAATTAATTTACCAAAGACAAAGAGCTCTAAAGTAATTTCTGTTCAATGAATAAACGAATATATATTTTTAATGATAATTTAACTGAAATCGAATTTCCGCAGTTGCGTGTAGCCTCGGGGGATGCGTAAAAAAGTTACTGAATACGAGATTTAATATTCTGAACAATGCGAATTTACTTCTAGTTGAGAAGTGACACAATTTTTAAACGAAATATTATATCTAAATTCAAGAGAATTTTATTTAAATTTAAATTTCATGGAGTAACGAAAAGTTTTTTGATTAACTCAGGGAGTGTTATGAGAAATCAACAGATTCTCTTTGACTTTCTTAAATAACATTTCTGCTCTCTTTATAATTTTCATTGTTCACTTTACATTTTCTAATTTAATTTAATTTTGTACAAAATTAAAAATGACAAATGAATGGCGAAAATAACAGTGAAAAGATTTATGAATGAATGATACAATTCGAAGTTGAGAGTATTGGATTGTAAAACATTTCTCTATTAAGTTAATTCTAAAATACTCTCTTAGCATTTTATTTCAAAACTGAATCGACATGGTGTGTGTCGGA
>JBAGKK010512750.1:0-13869 GCA_037177015.1 Euceroptres primus | reverse complement strand
CGAAATCAGCACAAACAGGCACTGAAACGGCACTGGCGGCCCAGTGCTGTTGGTCAGTGCCGTTTCATCGGCAGGGAAATACTCAGGGGACATCCTCAAAACATAATTTCTAGGATACAAACTTCTAGGATACAAAATTGAGTTGGGTTGTGACATGTTGGAAGACATGTCGTATTTTTCATTGACCCGCTATATGAAATCGTTGATAATATTTCATTAGCTATGGGGTCTATTTCTTAATATCTACTTAGATGTAAAATAAACTTTAAGGATCGGCAAATGTTTCGGCCCAAGTAGGGGCCCTCTTCAGTGTCAAATAGTAATAATGATCATGCAATTAAGAATCACTAAAATAATATAAATTAATAAAAACATGCGACGACTTATTCAGTTCGGCTGTTATGGTAGTGGTTGCTCAGGTAGTCAAAGAGATCCTCACAACGTTCGGCCTTGCACGTGCGTATGTGTGTGAGTAGACTCGTGATATCCAAGCTCTCAGTAGGTTCCACTATCACAGTATGCACACGTCCCTTTACTACCTATGCTCAAGTACACTTTATTTATCAGGGCTTTAATAAACTTGACTCTTAAGTTATAAAACAATCTCGTCACAAGACTTTTTAATTTGTCTAAGTTATTTATTTAACTATTCATTTACTTATAGATTGTTATTTTCACTTTAGTTGTACTAATTTTTTTAACTTTAAGCACTTGAACAATCGTTAAAATTAGTGGTTTTTTATTCACACGAGCGAAAACACTGTCCCAAGTAAATTATATTTTACTTTCTAATTTTTAATAAAGCACACTGCACTTTTAAAACAATTTGGTCACAAAACTTTTTGATTTGTTTAATTAATTCATTTGTTTATTTATTTATTATGTTCACTTTACTGAAAATAACGAAACACTGTTCCAATTGGATTTTAATTCACTTTCTAATTTTTAGTAAAGGACACTACACTGGATAATTGTTTTGTGGAACCTGGATGTGAGATATCGATCCTGATTAAAGTTCACACTGAATAATTGACACAAACACACGAACACGAACTCCCGCAATTTTTTAGTTTCTCCGAACAAGAACAGTTCGTTTTAATTTTCAAATGGACACGTGGAGACCCGGTATGTTCTGCATCAATATGAAAACTGACTTTCTGGTGAGAAGTCACCCAGGATGACGTTCAGAAGGCAGTGTTTTTTGTCGAGAAGTTAATGTGACGTTGATTCCAAATGTTATGATTTGCTTAGGGGCGATTCACTGGTCTTGGGTAAATCTTTGAGTTTTTCTATATCGCTTCTTAAATTGACTGAATTTGAGTTACCTGCAATGTGACACATTTCCAACAGCAACCGCTTGTCTAAATTACTTTCTTTTGCTTTTTTGTTTCTCTACAATATGTTTAGTCAGCGCACTCTGTTTATTTGGTTCTCTACAATATGTTTAGTCAGCGCACTCTGTTTATTTGGTTCTTTAAGTATATCCCTACCATGTTCATAAATTCTTGCTTTTAAATGTCTTTTTCTTTGACCTATGTATACCTCTTTACATTGGTTTCCCTTGCACGGTACGAAGTAAACAATGTTTGAGGATAGTTTTTTTTTTCTAATTTGTCCTTAGTTGGTTTTAGGACTGTCGATAAGTCCAAGCTGTTCTAATGTTGTACGCGTTCAAAATTCCCGATATTTGCTCCAAAAGTCCTTCGAGAGAGGGGATGCTAATAAATGGCTTAGTTTCTGTAATCTGCGTTGTCTGCTTGCCTGCTTGTCGTGCTTTTTGCTCCAGCAGCCGGAGTCTACGATTTATATTATCTATAAAAAATTTCTGTGGGTAACAATTCTCATACAGGACATTTTGAATTCAAATAAAATTGTCCTTATGGAATTGTGGATCTGATAGAAGCATAGCTCTGTCTACTAGATTGAAGAGAACACTTCTTTTATAGATCAATGAGTGGTTGGAATGGAAGTTGAGGCACCTTCCAAACCACGTGGGTTTACGAAAGCAATTACATAATATTTTTTGTTTAACACATCTACTGAGGGCTATATGTAGAAAGCTGATAGTTTTGTTTGTTTCTTTTTCTAACGTGAATTTAATGGAATCCATGGGATTCTCGTTGAAAAACTCTAACACGTAGTCTACCTGTGTAATCGGGACTGCCACGAGGATGTCGTCGACGTACCGAAAGTACATCGGTATATTAAAACTTAATGTTGATAACCTCTCTGTTTCGAGGTCATCCATTATTATGTCAGCAAGTCAGCGGCATTGAAGTTTTCCATCTCCTTTGTACCGCAGAAATGGCGTTTTCTTTTGGGACATTAGTGAATAACGACACTACATCTAGTGAAGCAAAAACATGGTCATTTGGATAAATGATGACATTTGTCTTACTTTTTGGGACAAATAAAAGCTGTTAAGCACTCTTGATTTATGAGGGTTAATATTTTGGGAAATAATATTTTTAAGCATTGTTGCTAGGGCATATGTGGGACTGTTAACATAAGATACAATGGGTTGAAGTGGGACACCATCCTTATGGATTTTTGGCTGGCCGTAAAATGTAGATGGGACGGCATTAGTAGTTTTCACATAACCAGCTAATCCTGCACTGATATACTTTTTCTTTTCCCATTTTGTTGCAATTGTAGTAACTGACTTCTGTATCTCATTATTTGTATCTTTAGTCCTAAGTTCATAAGTATCTGTGTCTTGTAATAAGTCATTAACTTTAGTCTTATAGTCAGTTTTTGTCATTGAAACTGTAACATGTCCTTTACGCTATAAAGTTATAAGTCAGAATATGCCTTATAGTTACTCGAGCACCAAAGTTTTTTCCTAGACTCGCAATTTTTGCAACATTTTCCTTAATGTTTGTTCCCGATAAATTTTTAAACCATTTTTCGTTGAGTTTGGTGTTGGAAATTGTGTTGACATTACCTTTTGATTTTTTAAACAGAGAGTTTATTTTGTGTTTGCAATTTAATTTATGTTCTTCGAAAAACTGTTGGACTTTGTTATTCTTTAATTTGAAAAATCTATCAAAAATCTGGTACGGTAATTATGACATAATTTTGTTTTCAATGAATTGGATATCGGTTTTCAACATCCGGATTGAAGTGCACAAGTCATCGATCATTATGTTCAAAACCGATTTTTTTAATTGTCTTCTCACGTTTGAAAACCGTTCCTGGACAACCCTGGCATTAAAGTCAATAAAATCTAAGTCATGATTTAGAATTTTCTTCGGTAAAATTCCAAGTTTTCTACAACGTAGTAGAAAGACATTTTGATTGAACTGCTTGGCAAAGTTCAATCTCATTTGAGACCAATTTTTTAGGTCTGAGACACATGAAAGACCGTATGTCTTTTGGATGTGTTTCTAGAAATCTCTTTCCGTTCTTCTTGATTGGGAAGCATTTTCGTATTGGTCGCAGTTGCCATGAATAAAATTGAATTGTGACATGTTAATTGGAAGACATGTCGTATTTTTCATTGACGCTCTATATGAAATCGTTGATAATATTTCATTGGCTATGGGGTCTATTTCTTAAGATCTACTTAGTTGTAAAATAAACTTTAAGGACCGGCAAACGTTTCGGCCCAAGTAGTGAACCTCTTCAGTGCCAAAAAGTAATAATGGTCATGCAATTAAGAATCACTAATTAATAACATAATGTAATAATAAAAACATGCGACGACTTATTCAGTCCGGCTGTTATGGCAGTGGTTGCTCAGATAGTCAAAGAGATCCGCACAACGTTCGGCCTTGCGCGTGCGTATGTGTGTGAGTAGACTCGTGATATCCAAGCTCTCAGCAGGTTCCAGTATGCACACGACCTTTTATTACCTATGCTCATCAAGTACACTTTATTTATAAGGACTTTAATAAACTTTACGTTTAAGTTATAAAACAATCTCGTCACAAAACTTTTTGATTTGTCTAATTTATTTATTTAACTATTTATTTTGTGGTGACCACCTGTCAGCAATCTATATTTATTTTGTATAAATTCCATTTCGTTTCTTATTGAATAATTAGAAACATTTGTATATTTTTACATTCTTAAAACATTTTAAATACTTTATTTCCGAAACAAGTGTTTCATGAAATAATACTTTTCTCGAAGGTTCTGGGCAGGTCAGTACTTGCGATCTTTCCAGACCCTTCGATGACGTGGCACCTAGGCTAGGTACTTTGCATAGATTAGTCAGTCTCCATTCGGTCGTCACTTTGTGAACATCTCAAGACATATTGATTTCAAATAAATTTATTCTGTTATTAAACAATATTCATTGTTCGACCATCCAAAAGCAGTTGGGCATCACCTCTTCAAATGGTTCCAAAGGCTGACCAGTGGCAAATGTGTGATGACTACAGAAGGTGAAGGACAATTCCAGACAGGTATCCGCTCCCTCACATCATTGATTTTTCTCGTGAATTATATGGTAAAATTTTTTCTACTGTTGATCTCGTAAGAGCTTTCCATCAAATACCTGTTGCTGAAGAGGACATTCTAAAGACGGCTGTCGCGACCCCGTTTAGACTGTTCGAATATTCCTACATGCCATATAGTCTGTGCAATGCAGCCCAGACTTGCCAGCGATTCTTAGACGAGGTACTCAGAGGCCTTGATTATGTTTTCAACTATGTTGATGATATTTTGATAGCCTCCTCTACCGAAGAGGACCATGAAAACCATCTCCGAGAACTCTTCGGCCGTCCCAAGGCCTATGGCATAGTCATCAATCCAGCTAAATGTTCCTGGGGACAATCATCGGTGAAATTCCTTGGTCGCCAAATTTCCGAAAAAGGCATAAAACCCCTTCCAAAAAAGATCCAATGCATCCTTGATTTCCCGCAACCCAAAACTGCAAAATAACTTAGACAATTCCTTAGAATTTTACATTTTTACACTCGGTATGCCGATTGCAACTTCGCAGCAGGCTCCGTTCAATGATATGCTGAAAGGGAAAATTCGAGGGAAAGCACCTCTTACTTGGAATCCGGAAGCTGTGAAGGCCTTCGAAGACTGTAAGAAAAGTTTCGCAGATGCAGTCCTTTTGGTTCACCCAGCGCAAGATGCACCTTTGGCTATCTTCACTGACGCATTAGACTTCGCGATTGGAGCAGTTTTGCAGCAACGCGTGAAGGAGAAGTGGGAACCACTAGATTTTTGCTCGAAGAAGCTGAGTCCTGCACAGAAAAACTACGGTGCTTACAGTAGAGAATTGTTGGCCATCTACCAAGCAGTGAAGTATTTCCGCCACATGATTGAAGGGCGAGATTTTACCATCTTCATCACTGATCACAAACCTACCTCTCATATTTGCATTCCAACAAAAAACCAACAAATGTGATTCTCGACATGTCCGACAACTCGAGTTCATTGGACAGTTCACTACTGACATTCATCATGTTTCAGGTTCTGAAAATGTTTGTTGCAGATACACTTTCTCGAGTCGAGGAATTAGCGAGTACCATCGATTTCTCAGCTCTCACAGAATCACAAGCTCATGACGAGGAATTGCAGAAGTATCTCCAGCCTGGAACCGAATTGCAGCTTAAGAAAGTGCATGCACCAGAGTCAGTTATTGTACTGAGGAAGTTTGCGCCTTCCTAGGGAATTTCTAGCACTTAAATTGAACTCTCAGCAGCCACATGAGACGTCAGAGTTTGTGAAGGCAATCAGAAAGTTCTTTCAAGACCTGAGTCCTGTCGAAGGAACACGTCACAATCAACATAGGCCATTCGTGTTCAAGGACCTTCATACCACGGATCAAGTTTTCCTACGCCGTGACAAACCTGGAGGTTTATTCAATTTGCCTTATGATGGACCATACCCCGTCAACAAACGGTCAGAAAAGACATTTGACATCGTGGTCAAAGGCGAAAATATCACAGTCTCCATTGGCAGGCTGAAGCCAGTCTATATAATTGCAGAAAACTCAACCGAGAACAAAGCCGCAAGAGGAGTTTCGGTCGCGGGAAAAGTCGATCAGGCAGGCGCGTTCGATGCCCTGACCGCTTACAAGTTGATTTTTCTTAATCTGTATTGCGTTTCGTGTTGTTGAAACCAAAGATTTCTTGTCAGTCAAAACGTTTTACAATCGGTAAACCAAAAAAAAAGCTCACTAATTTTGTATATTTATTTACGGCCGGAGAGATTTCATTTATTGTCAGATTTTATAGCTCGAAAAGTTCTAATGTATCGTGATTACTTCTTTAATATGATTTTCTAATATTTTCTTTATATCGAGTCAATCACTAGCAGGGGGTATATGTGGTGACCACCTGTTAGCAATCCATATTAATTTTGTATTACGTTTCTTATTGAATAATTAGAAGCATTTGTATATTTTTACATTCTTAAAACATTTCAAATACTTTATTTCCGAGACACGTGTTTCATGAAATAATATTTTTCTCGAAGGTTCTGGGCAGCTCAGGACTTGCGATCTTTCCAGACCCTTCGATGACGTGGCACCTAGGCTAGGTACTTTGCATAGATTAGTCAGTCTCTATATCCGGTCGTCACTTTGCGAACATCTCAAGACATATTGATTTCAAATAAATTTATTCTGTTATTAAACAATATTCATTCCTTCCGAAACCTGCACGTATGCTCCCACATATTTATTTATTACAAATTAGAAAGTAAAATATAATTTACTTGGTACAGTGTTTTCGCTCGTGTGAATAAAAAACCACTAATTTTAACGATTGTTCAAGTGCTTAAAGTTTTTAAAAAAATTAGTGCAACTAAAGTGAAAATAACAATCTATAAATAAATAAATAGTTAAATAAATAAATTAGACAAATCAAAAAGTCTTGTGACGAGATTGTTTTATAACTTAAGAGTCAAGTTTATTAAAGCCCTCATAAATAATGTGTACTTGAGCATAGGTAGTAAAGGGACGTGTGCATACTGTGAAAGTGGAACCTGCTGAGAGCTTGGATATCGCGAGTCTACTCACACACTCACACGTACGCACGCGCACGGCCGAACGTTGTGAGGATCTCCTCGGTTACCTGAGCAACCACTGCCATAAAAGCCTGACTGAATAAGTCGTCGCATGTTTTTAATATTAGATTATGTTATTAATTAGTGATTCTTAATTGCATAACCATTATTACTATTTTTACAACTAAGTAGATTTTAAGAAATAGACCCCATAGCCAATGAAAAATTGAGTTGCGCAGCATCCTGAAATGGACTGCTAGAATGATTTTCAATTAATTTTGCTTCAGCATCCAGAAGGATAGATCAATAATTTCAGCAAATTTCAGTTGTCCACTTTTGCTGACTTGCTTTTTCATCATTTTTAATGTTTTTAATTATTAGCTAACTAATGATACAAGTATACTGCCGTCCCAACAAGAAAAGTCGTAACTAAGTTTTAAATGAGTACCGCCGTGTCCTTTTAAATGAATATATTTGTGTCACAATTTAATTGAAAATCAAAATTAGTTTTCTAATTTATTTTTGATGCTGAATAGTTGAGGTTAGAAAGACGAGGGACTTCTCCGAAATGTAGTTACTACTTTTCTTGTTGTGATGGCAGTATACATGACCTATAATTGGGTAATGTAAAATCCTAACACCTTCCATCTGACAATTTATGTTAGCTCCGAAGTTGAGTACTTCTTTTACGAATTTCGAATTTCCAGCAGATATATCTAAAATAAGGGCCGTCGCTTTATCCTTGGTTTGAGCATTTATATTGGCGCCATGATGGACCAAATATTTGATAATACTCGAGTATCCCTTGAATGCCGCTAAATGAAGCGGAGTTTTGTCCTCAAAATTTTGAGCGTTGATGACTGCAGATTTTTCGTTAGATTTAGTTGCTGCCGTCGGAATTCGAAGAACGAAATTCTGTTCTTTTCTAACTGTTTAAACAATTTATAATTGTCGAAATACAATTTCTAACTGGTGGAAGCTAAAAAATCATAGTTTTTTCTGGAATTTTTAAAGTAATCTCTGTATCGTATGAAACGATACCTCCGAATTATCATTAATTTCACATGTATTTTTTGAAAGAATATGGCGTGGTTCGCGAAATAATGACACGAGATTTTTGCTCTCATTGTATGATCTATATTTTTTAATACTTTTATATAACAAGGATTTTTGAGAATCTTCTCTCCTAAGGTTGCATCAGAACTATCTGAACAATTATTTTTGGCAGAGATCTTCAGGGATTCCCATCTCTAGTTAAAATTTGTTCTGATTGCACTTGGGCCGAAAAAGGAAAGGAAAATTTCAACTCTTGAAATGGGAAGTGGTCAGGGGAAGAAAAACAGTGCATAAGGGCGTAATTGTCATGAGCCACGACATTGTCATGTCCAGGCATTCCCTTCAGGATTCAATAGTGTTAAGTAATAGCTCGAAACGTGTTTTTGGTTATATTTTTAAATTAATAAATAAAAAAGTTATGCAACTCTTACAGAGTCAAAATCGGCGTTTTTTGGGACGCGCCGTTTCTTTGACAAAGGTTTTCTCGGAGATGGTTGCTTTTTTCAAAGCGGTTCTTTCACAATTCAATAGAGCTAAGTAATAGCTCAAAAGTAATTTCTTGTTTTTTCTTTTCAAATTAAAAGCGTTAAAGATGGATAGTTTTTTGTGTCTCCTATAAAATTCGCGTTTTGACACTTACGCCCTTTTGCCCGACGACCCTTCAATTCTTCAATAAATCAACTAATTTTTAAATTAATTCCCTCAATCCAACTCAATCAATTAAAAAGAGGCTTGGTTATAATATATAAATATGTGATATGTAAATATAAAATAAATAATTGCCAAGACTTATTTTGTCGCACCAACAATAATTCCAATTCAAAATAGAGCTCCAGCTCTGTTTCAATTGTTTAAACAGTTCATAATTGTTGAAATGTAACTCAATGTAACGCACAATTAAGTACCTATACCTTACCCGATCTTAAATTTTTTAAATCTATTAATTCATCTTGTATAACATAATGGTTCCAGGGATTGGAATAGGAAATAATTCATACTAATAACTCAGAACTAACGAGGTTTGTGTTTCGGTAAATAACAGTTTATTGACGAATCACTTGTCATTAATTTGCGTCTCGAAGAATTTACAACTAGAGGCACTAGTCATGCTTAAATTCTAGCTGACTAACAAGAATTCTCGATGTGAAATACTTGATTATTTTCTTGAATAGTTGCTTCTACGCTTTAAAGTGCATTGTAAGAAGAAAGAAGAAATTCAGTAGTCTCCATGACAAAAAATTAATGTAAATGACCTTGTATACTCATTATTAAATACCGAACATAATTATGGTTGAGAAGTCTAACAAAGAAAAAGGTTTTTTTGTTTTGATATTACGCCTAAGAATAAAATGTCGTACAGATATATCGCTGAGATAAAGTACGATCCAGAGATTTAAATTATAAAATAAAAGTAAATGCGACAATCTGCCAAGAAAACATTAGAATATCACAATAAAAAGAAAATTCATACCAAGTCATCTAAAAACATACATTGTATTGAAAAGACGAGTTTTAAATACTATTTTGTAAATAATTTTCCAACAAAAAATTTGAAAAATTATATAAAAAATAGTATGCAGCAAGTTGTTATGATAAACTAAAGAACAGCTTTATTCAAGGACGAAAGTAAAACTCACAAAAAAGATACGTGTACATTTTATTGTTCTTGTGACCTGACTCAAATAAATTGAAAAATAAAAGAATCTTTAACTGAAATTTAAATCTTTCGTGTCTTATGCTAGGAAAGATATTCAAGTATCGCCGCCAAAACCTTCAAAATTGATATCTCGTTTTCCCCTAAAGTTTTTTTCTTAATTAGTTTGGATATAAATAAGAAGTTGATTATGTATTTAATGTTTACCGACAAATTTCGACTCAAGTATATATGGTTCCGTAAAATGGGGCTAAGCGGGACAGCCGTTTTTTTCTTTAAAAAAAGAAAAAAAAACAAGTCATGAAATGTCAGATTCCGGGTGTTCTGCTTTACCCCACTGTATCCCACTTAGCCCCGTTTTATGGTAGTTTAGCGAAAACCCGATCCGGTCCGATCCAACTAGTTTTTGCACATTACTAATTACTACTAGTTTGTGAAGAAGTACTGTTTCATAAAATCAGATGGTTTATTTAAATATTTCGACTATTTTATATA
This sequence comes from Euceroptres primus, assembly GCA_037177015.1. Lineage (NCBI taxonomy): Eukaryota > Metazoa > Arthropoda > Insecta > Hymenoptera > Figitidae > Euceroptres > Euceroptres primus. Next base: position 3,695 of record JBAGKK010512750.1, on the reverse strand, counting down.
AGCTTCTAAATAATAGTGCTTGTACCTAATATCATAGATTCCTGCACAACAATTTCGCAGCGATATAAGTCAAATTAAGCACACTAATAGGTTTTGTGTGCAGGCCCGAGTAACATATATTTTTATTGGCACAAGGACTTCCTTAAGTTGAAGTTGTGGCTTTAAACAAAAAGAAAAAACATTCGGACCGTTTAAGGTACCTTACTCCAAAGCAAATTTTAAGAAGCAAATGATGTTCATATTTCTTCCATAACTTCATTACAACTTCCTAAACAAAACTTTGGCTTTAAGATTTATGCTTGTAATACCTTTGCGGTTCTAAAGTAATTAGAGTTACGCGAGAGTTATTTCGGAGTACGTTACTTCTGATGGGTGTTGCAAGTTCGTTGCACAAACTGGATCGGCGTCGGGCAGTGTGTCACTACGGCAGTACTATAATTATTATGACGATACTGGCATAGTGAGGCAATTAATCTTAGAACTCCCTACTCGATTATTTTAATTGTAGTTATCCCCCCCCCCCTCCTACAGAAAGTGTGAAAAGCAGACTATGGAAAAACATTATTATTTCGTATACTTTAGGCCTAAAAAATGGTACCACAATTCTGTCTAATCGTCAAATCTTGTGACATTTTTCATACAGGCATTGTAAATGGAAACAATTTCTACAGTAAATAACACTTACTATGTTGTAATTATTAACAGAATTTCTACCGGTAAATGCTGCTCTATCATTGATACACAGGCAAAATTATGAAGATATAATTTTAAATTGATGGTCTTAGTAAAGTTCTAAACTGGAATATCAATGAAGAAGAAGGGTTGAAAAAAAGCCGGTTTCATAAAGAAATATCAATAAGGCCACAGTTTAACGTCCGATAATTCACAAAAGCATCAAGAATATTAAAAGCACATTTGTTTAGAATGTGCTTAATATCATGATTTTTGTGAATTTTAAACATGTATTAAAATTAACACAGTGAAACTTGATCAGTGCATTAAATGAACCTCATCGATATTGTTGCTTTTCATGGAATAAAACTGAGCAAATAAATTAAGCAAGTTTTACATCGTTTATCACTCATTGTCAAATACCGATTACCGCGTCTACTCACTTGTTCAATTCAAGATCCGATCACAGCCTTGGGATATACAAATTATTAGGAGGACGCGGAAGTCTCTAAGTCTAGATTTAAAAAAGTCTTACTCTCCTTTTCTTCTGAGAGTCGCTGAGAGAGATTAGAGAGTACGCTTACTTGTAAAAAATATCGTAAAGTGACAAAACTCGAGTAGTATTTTCTAATTAACTTACTGCTATTTAATTCAGGTAACTACAATTGCGTTAAGAACGTTACGTGCGTGAAAGACTGTAAGAGACCGAATAAAGGATATGTACCGGCTTGCTTCCTTATTAGAATGCACCTCGGTTGCGATACGTTAAGCAAATGTAAAGTCTACCTATTCACTGATTGCTAATCTGTGCATTCGTTCATACGCGAAACAATCAAGTTTTGTCTTAATTTCCTAACAGTCTATAGAATTGTCAAAAATGACGCGTTATACCTAGAGTCTAAGAACAAACTTGAAGTACTGGAAATATAATCTCCCCTTTCGGGTGAATTCTGCGCGCGGTATCCGCATTTTGTGGACTTTTTTAACTCTGCCTCACCCTAGTCTACGACAAAAGTGCATACTCCAAGTTAAAATTGTACAAATAAAATTCTATAAGTATGGGAAGCTTTAAAAAATTATTGGTATTCACCGGGGAGTTGAGTATTTTTTTCCAAGGAAAAACTCACGCGACTAACAGAAAACACTCGTCGCACTTACCCACGCACATTATGATCAACGTTCGAGCAATATGTTTGACTTTGACACCCTGTACACATTTTTACCACAGTGGCTTTTGCTCCTAATGTATAATAAATGGGCACAAGTTGATGTGTTCTGAAATCCTAAAACTCATGCTTTACTAATGCCAAACTCTGCCGTTCCGTGACACACTGAACGAGCGATCTAATTTACGCTAGGAACCACGTACTCTGAAACTCGAGAAGTAGGATCTTTTCGAGTGACGTTGTCATTGACTAGTCAGATATCGACTTCAAACATGTCTTGTTCAATCGGCTTCTTTACCCAGCTGCCCAGTTGAGCTCTGATGAATGCGTCTTTCAGCTGACGTTTAGCAAGCTATTTTTCATATGTAACAAAACGAGGATTACTTATCTCTGATTACAATATTGTGTATTTGTTTAACAACAGTGGCCTCAAGATCTGATTTTGTAAAATTTAAAAACATTAACAGGCTTCACAGCGCAAAATTTAATGCTCTCAAAAAGAAGAAATAAGCTGATTTTTTCACAAAAGTAGGGGGGGGGGCAATAAGGAAAAAATTATATTAAATACAACATTTACGTTTCCACGTGAGGAACAAAGAAACAATCCCAGGGTGGCAATTTATCCGCCGATTTTAAACTCCCGGTCATTTCCCGGTCACAATTTCAAATTTTTTAGGTTCAGTAAATGACAATATTTGATTGTTTCAAGTAAATACGTAACATTTATTATTAAATCACAATTTATTTAAGGGGATCATCTAATGTAAAGGCCGGTTTTTTTTGGTTTTTTTTAAAGAATTTTTTTTGACGAACCATGAAAACGCAGTATCTTGGAATGTTTACTACATATTTATTAATATTTGAACAGACATTAAGAATTTTTTGAAGTTAAAATATGGAGTGGAATCGACTTTACATAGTTTTTTTCAAAACTGCATTTTTCAAATTGGCTACCATGATTTCTCAAAAACTACTGAACCGATGCGATGCCGCTCAAATTTTTATGGTATGTTCAGAACATCCGTAGTTCTAGCCCGAACCACAATCATTAAGATATCTGGCATAGGTTTACATGAGACGATCCTCTTAACATTAGGTATGTACTTTGATGTTTAAAATTTCAAATTGGAAGAACTTTTTAGGGATGCCAAAATATTATGTTATTTTTGGATTGTTAATAAATTTTAGTAGAAGAAAGCTCGCTATAAAAACTTAAATTTTACTGCAATCAAAAGTAAATTTCCGATTTTATAATATAATTCTCAAAATTCCAGGTTTTTAAATAGAATTCCCGATTTCCAAGTCAAGTCACCACCCTGTAATCTTTTTAGTCCAAGAGCTAGTGAATATTTTGGGTAAGGTGTTTTAACAAGGCTGAAATTTTGTAGGATCAATATTTTCATATCACTGAAAAAGGAATGGAGAGTCTGGCTGACCGGTGTCGGTTTTGAGCGCTCCCCCCACCCAAATTTTCAAAATTGTAAAAAAATACCTGAACATATGGTGTTTCGATAAGGTTGAAACTTTGACACATTGAATTTTAGATTTTTTTGAGTATGTAAAAAATACTGCCAGACCACTTGGTCGGTTTTAATGTACAGCCAGACTACTCGGCACTGTGAGAAAAAAGTACATTTTTTGGTTCAAAATACGATTTAACCTACAAATATTAACTAATTTGAACTTTTTTTTAAATGTAATAAAATTTCGGAGAGAATTGTCGAGGGCAATTTTGGAAAAAGGCCTTCATTTTTTAAAATAAATAAACAAATATTTGTCAAAAATAGTGATGCCGTTCAAGACGAGGAATGTCAAGGAAAAAATCGAGGAAGGCAAGGAAAATCCGAGCAAGGCCTT
>JBAGKK010512728.1:0-13871 GCA_037177015.1 Euceroptres primus | reverse complement strand
ATTGCTGCATTCATGTGATTATTGATCTCAAATACCAAATATATTAAGTATGGTTTGATTATTTAAGTATGTTAAAACCGTAGGCCTTATTACCCCACCATAGTAAAATAAGGCCTACTCGCAAGGTTTTAAAAAATGTTTAATTTTCTTTTTGTGTATTGGAAAAGTTACCATTTTTCGTTTATATTTTATAGAAAATGTAGTTAAATAATGATTATTATTAAAACCTGTGGATTAAATTGGATATTTTTCTTTTTATTACAAATATCCCTTAGATAGGCCTTATTACCCGCAGGTACCTTACATTATTTAAGGCACGCAGAAAGCCATGACTAACATTCATACTTCGCACCTTATGAGTCATAAGATGCGCAGTTGTTATTATTTTCTTTTCTTGAAAAATTTAATAATAATAATATGTTTATTGAAATGTTAGTTTTCCAAAGTGTAGACGCGAATGAAGTTTAATGTAAGATAGAGAAAATAATATTATGATTATTTAATCGTTATTTTGGAAAATCTGAATAAGCAGTGCCGAACCGAAGTATCTCACTTATAATAATCATAACCATACCATTATTATTTAGTAATATCTAATAATATATTAGCGAAAGAGATAGAGACAACTGCCGAAATTTAATTTTTTTCGCTGTGTAGACTGCAGGGTCTCAAAATAAGTAGAGTTCTTTGAAAACCAAAAGTGTAAGAGTTTAAAAAATTCCAAAAAATTTAGCTAATTTGTTCTCAATGTTTTACTAATCGCTAATATCGAGCGCGAAGCGCAAGTATCGTAATGAGAATGTATTCCACAAAGTCGAAGTAACGTTGAGAAAATTAAGTTCACGTTCAGGTACATAATAACAAAATATAATTATTTGTATCAAGAAACGTGCACATATTACGTGATCCTTAAAAGGAGAGGGTTGGGTTTCAGTTAAGCGTCACAACAATGTTAAGAAAATAAGAAAAAGCGTCACAGGGGGGAGTGGTGACTCAAAAATAACAAAAAGGCGTCACGTAACATGTGTATGCTCTCTTTGTGGTATGAAATCGTAAGAACGAGAGAACGTGAAAATTTCGGAGAGAACGATTTTCATGATTTTTAAAAATCCCTTTTGTTTATGCATTATATTTTTCAACAAATTATGAAAAACGTGATGTAAAACGCAATGTACGTTATAACATTTTGTTTGCTGAAACAGTTTTAAATTATTGCGGGACTGATTTTTAGTCACAAAACTTTTAAGAAATTAACAATAATAATCATTGTTGTGAAGAATTATTCAGACAATACAGGGTGTCCCACTACTTATGCACTTCCCTGTAATGTGTGATAGAGCACAAAAAAAGAAGCATAAAAGTCCTCTGGCAAAATTTGATCTGGGCCTTAGTTTAAGCACAGTAAATCTTCAAAGTTGGGCATAATGAAACAATCAGGAGCGAGATTTAGCAACCACTTGCTTGTCTCATAAGTGTTAAGATAGTGTGCGTGTTGGCGGTTCACTTCAGCTCCGGCAAAAATTTCACATCGTTGCTCCTCGACTGTTTCTTCAAAACGCAAAGTTCAAGCCTTTAAATTTTTTAAAATTCTTAATTGTTCTTGCGAACGTTTATTACCGTTCTTAAAATAACATAACATTTGCTCAACCTACAAAAGACTAATTTCCATTTATTACAGAATTTTCCTATCATTTCTCGTAAGAAAACCAACAAAGAAATTTAAAGCTAGGAAAACCAAACGAATTTTTGTTCTTCAAAATTAATCAACAAATCTAAGCTGAGAAAACACATTTTGAACCTAAAAAAGTAATTCTTTGCGTTTCGTTGAAAAATTTGTGTTACATTTAATCTCACAAAACCAAAAAAGAAAACTCGGAAAACCAAACGAACTTTCGCTCTTGAAATTAAATGAACAAGTCCAAGATAAGAAAACTCATTTTAAAACCGGAAAAGTAATTCTTTGCGATTTATTACAAAATTTTTGTTACATTTATTGTAACAAAACCAAAAAAAATTAAAGCTAGGAAAACCAAACGAACTTTAGTTCTTAAAAATAAGTCAACAAGTCTGAGGTAAGAAAACACATTTTGAATGCCCAAAAGTAATTCTTTTCTATTCGATGCAAAATTTTTGTTACATTTATTGTTACAAAAGCAATAAAGAAGTTTAAAGTTTAAGAAACCAAATGAACTGTTGTTCTTGAAAATAAATCAAGAAGTCTAAGATAAGAAAATACATGTTGAACCCCCAAAAGTAATTCTTCGCGAATCGTTGCAAAATTTTTATTACATTTATTTTTTACGAAACCAACAAAGAAATTTAAAACTCGGAAAACCAAACAACCTTTTTTCTTGAAAATTAATCAATAAGCCTAAGATTTCAAAGATGGCCGCCTCGGACTGACGTGTTGAGCGTGCGCCTCGTTCTTTTTTAAGTTTTTTTCCCGGTGCTAATTAAATAAAAGCGAGATAAACGTGGAAAAGTGCCTCGTGTCAATTCGTGCTGTGCTCCAGTGAAATAAATGGTGGGTTTCTATGGCCTATGTACGTCGCAGTCTGCATCTTTCGGGTGCAGCAGTTTTCTGTCCTGGTTGTCAGACCCCGTTCCACCCAGCTTGTGCGGATCGTACCGGCAAATTGGAAAACGGAGCATTCTCAAGGAGATGTAAATAACAAAGGCCTCACACACCCACGATGATAGAGCCTACCTCTGCTCCAGTCGCAGCTCAAGACGTAGAAAGGATTATCTGCGCTGCCTTAGCTTCAATTACACCGCAACTCAACGAAGTCTCATTGTGCAAAAATGCAATCGACTCGCTATCAACCAAATTTGACAATCTAACTTCAAAAATCAACAATGCAGTTGTGAGGATCGACGATGCGGAGGTGGTCGATATGTCAAACAGGATCGCAGTAGTAGAAGGTACGCTAGAAAGCTTAAGTACCCATCGCTCTCCTCTCTAAGAAGTTTACGAAACTCACGTGGTTAGGCACAGCATCTCTGAAATCGAACAACGAAACCTAAGAAAAACAAATCTTATTCTCTTTGTCTTACCCGAAAAAGCTGCATCTGAAACAAATACCATTAACAAAGAAAACATGAAGACCTCTATTTCTGAAACCTTAACTGGCCTTATTGCCGAAAATCAGTTCAAAAACCTACGTGCATTTAGAATCGGTATATTTTCGCAGGATTTGGAAAAACCACGTCCTGTCAAACTGATTTGCGACTCCGAGGCCTCAGCGCATGCTCTGCTTCGCGCATTTATAAATGCCAAGAGGGAATCAAAGAACGACGAGAGGCTAATATCCCTGTGGATTTCTCTAGACAAAACGAAAATGCAATTAGAAGAAATTGTTGTGGTGAAGACCATCCTAGAAACTTGACGCAAGAAAGGAGAAAATGACCTGAAACTATCTTTCAGAGGAGGAATTCCAGCAGTTACGAAGCACACCTCAACAGGGAAAGCAGAAAGTCGAACGGCACACTCAATATCGATCGAGAAATTGTAAGTACTCCCCTCCATTCGCGTTTGCGTATTAATCTAACTGTCTTTACAAAACGTCAGGGGCGTACGTACAAAACTCGAAAATCTACGACAATCAGTTCCTACTTGCTCTTACAATATTATTATTTTCTCAGAGACATGGTTGTACGAAGGGATAAATTCCGCGGAATTAGGATTTACGGTTTATAATATTTTTCGATTAGATCGCAATGTATTAACAAGTGACTGTCTACGCGGCGGCGGAGTACTAATAGCAGAGGATCAGGGCTTCGAATGTGTTAATCTCCCCACTAATATAAATTCTGTAGAGCATGTAATAATAAAACTAGTACAGGGGAATTGCATCCTTACTATGGGAGTCTTCTACATTCCACCAAACGCCAGTCTTAACAAATACGTTGATCTATGTTCTGTACTAGAGGACCTTTCTTTCGCTTTCCCAGCCGCAGCTTTTAGTATATTCGGGGACTTTAACAAGCCCTACGCTTCCCGGAATACTGATCCAGATCTAGGACCCAGTTGCGTACCTATAGGAACACAACAAATACATATTGATAATACGATTTTTGACACAGTAGATAACCTAACCTTAGTACAAAAATAAATAATAAGGTAAATGATTATGGATCACTATTAAATTTAGTTTTCACTAACAGTAAAACAGACATTGTAGAAATAGCAATAGATCCCCTCCTACCTGTTGACAACTACCATCCTCCTCTTATTCTAGAAAAAAGTGTGAGCGTTGCCGTTAATGAAGTCCGTCCCGAAAACGACACATTTGTCCGTTATAATTTTAAATTCGCTAACAATGCAGCTATTTGTTCGTTCTTATCCAATATTGATTCGGATTTCTTATTCGACAACGTAACAATAGATCAGGCCGTCGAGCAATTTTATGCGCATGTGTACGTCGCCATCCAAAAAGATTTGCAAACCGTCGACCTACCCATACTGGTTCAGTGGTGAGCTCAAAGAAATAATAACGGCAAAAAAGGTTGCTCACATTAAATATAAACAAACTGGAATCTGTATCGATTATCAACGGTTCTCTAATCTTAGAGCCCAGGGTAAACATCTAGTCGATACTTGTTATAAAAAATATATCAACGATTCTGAGCGATCAATCATAGAAAATTCAAAATCATTTTGGAAACACACGAACTCAATGCCCGAAAATACTGGCATCCCTAACCAAATGGTATTAAATGGAGTAACTGCTGATACCAGTAAAGATTTAGCCGGCCTATTTGCATCTTTTTTTAAATCGGTCTATATTCTGCGCCAAGTAACAATGTACCGAACTTTAGCTTCGCCGAATCTGTTGACTTCTCGAATGTAGTTATAAGCAGGGACGAGACTAAAGAAAAGCTTATCAGTCTTAATATCAATAAAGGGGCAGGATCTGATGGCATACCTCCCTCCCTCCTGAAATCCTGCTGCTCCGCATTTTTACAACTATTGTTTCTTTTGTTTAACAAGTCTCTCGTGGAAGGTCATTTCCCGTTTGAGTGGAAAAAAGGTATAGTGATTATCGAGGAGCAGTACAGCTTCACGACCACAAATCTATGCGTTTATACGCACTACCACATAATGCGATAGAATCGGGGTTACAGGTCGACGCCATATACACAGATTTCTTGAAAGCGTTCGAGAAGGTAGATCATGCAGTCCTTGTGGCTAAGCTCGGAGCTCTGGGGGTTGCAGGTAAAATGCTCTTATGGCTGCCAAGCTATCTTAGTGATAGATAGCAGCCAGATCGCGTTAATAGTGTTTACTCAAAAACTTTTCAAGACACTTCCGGTGTTCCACACCTCGACCCTCTCCTTTTGCTTCTCCATGTGAACGATATCGGTTTAATCCTAACATTCTGCTTCTTCTTATTTTTTGCTGACGATCTCAAATTATATAAAACTATCAGATGCCAATCGGATTGCATCGATCTGCAAACTGATCTCGAACGATTGCAAACTTGGTACACTCAAAATGGGATGCAACTTAACGTAAAGAACTACTCGGTCATAACTTTTTCGAGAAGAAAATCTGTCCAAACTTTTCAGTACGATATAGCAGGAGAAGAACTTCGGAGGGTTACTGGGGTGCGCAACTTGGGGATCTTCCTAGATGACGCTTTAACTCTAAATAATCAAGCTTCTAATGCAATAAATAAAGCCCTCAGATCCCTTGGCTTTGTCACAAGAAATGCATCGAAATTCAAAAACCCGCTCACCCTAAAAACTTTGTATTTCTCGCTGGTAAGACCGATCTTAGAGTTCGCTTCAGTTGTCTGGACACCAACCTATTGTAATAATGTTATTAGACTAGAACGTGTACAAAATAGATTTTTACGATTTGTGGCTAGGCAACTGGGTATGCCGATGAACAGACAGAATCATGATTACAGCAGCATTAGAACACTACTTAACATTCCACGAATCTCAGCGCGATTTCTGTTTGCCAACATGTGGTTTTTGTATTATATCCTAAACAATCACATATATTGCTCAAGTTTTATATGCGAGATATTCATAAATGCGCCACCGAAATCATTAAGAAATACAAATCTGTTTATGGTACCCTTCCACGGCACTAACTACGTAGCAAACTCTGCTTTGACGAGACTATGTAGAGAAGCTAACCAGAAATGCAATGAACTTGATTTTTTTGAAACTTCAGCAACGCGATTCAGAAATGCACTTCGTAAAATAACTTAACATGCCGAAAACAACACGGCCTAAGCACTGTGTCATTATACTTAAGGACTTAATATTAAGAAAAAACACGACTGTAACTAAAGGGCATTGCCCGTACACTGTTTAATAAATAAGAAAACGCATTTTGAACCCCAGAAAGTAATTCTTTGCGATTTGTTGCTAAATTATTGTTACATTTACTGTAACAAAACCAAAAAAAAAACATTAAAGCTAGGAAATCCAAACGAACTTTAGTCCTTAAAAATAAATCAACAAATCTGAGGTAAGAAAACAAATTTTGAACCCCAATTCTTTGCAAAATTTTTGTTACATTTATTGTTACAAAACCAACAAAGAAATTTCAAGCTCGGAAAACCAAACGAACTTTTGTTATTGAGAATTAATCAACAAGTCTGTGATAAGTAATTCTTTGCGATTCATTGCGAAATTTTTGTTACATTCATTGTAACAAAATTAAAAAAATAAAATAAAGCTGGGATAACCAAACGGTCTTTCGTTCTTAAAAATAAATCAACAAGTCAGATAAGAAAACACATTTTGAACCCCAAAAAGTAATTCTTTTGGATACGTTGCAAAATTTTTGTTACATTTATTGTAACAATACAAAAAAAAAATATAGCTGGAAATACCGAACGAACTTTCGCTCTTGAAAAATAATCAAAAAATCTAAGATAAGACACCACATTTTGAACCCTCAAAAGTAATTCTTTTCGATTCTTTGCAAAATTTTTGTTACATTTATTGTTACAAAAACCATAAAGACATCTAAAGCTCGGGAAACGAAACGAACTTTTGTTCTTAAAATTAACCAACAAGTCTAAAATAAGGAAACAAATTTTGAACCCCCAAAAGTAATTCTTTGCGATTCTTTACAAAATTTTTGTTACATTTATTCTCACAAAACCAACAATGAAATTTAAAACTCGGAAAACCAAAATACATTTTTTGTTGAAAATTAGTCAACAAGCATGAGATAAGAAACCACGATTTGAACGCCTTAAAGTAATTCTTTGCGAATCGTTGGAAAATTTTTGTTACATTCATTGTAACAAAAGCAAAAAAAAAATTAAAGCTGAGAAAATCAAACGAACTTTCGTTCTTGAATATAAATGAACAGTTCTTTGCGATTCGTTGAAAAATTTTTGTTACATTTATTGTTACAAAACCAACATAGTAACTTAAAACTGGGAAAACCAAAACAACCTTTTGTGTTGAAAATTAATCAATAAGGCTAAGATAAGAAAACGCATTTTGAACCCCCAAAAGTAATTCTTTGCGATTCGTTGCAAAATTTTTGTTACATTTATTGTAACGAAACCAAAAAAAAATTAAAGCTGGGAAAATCAAACGAACTTTCGCTCGTGAAAATAAATGAACAAGTCTAAGATGAGAAAACACATTTCAAACCTCCAAAGGGAATTCTTTGCGATTCATTGCAAAATTTTTGTTTTATTTATTGTAACATAATCAACAAAAAATTAAAGCTGGGAAAACCAAACGAAATTTCATTATTAAAAATAAATCAACAAGTCTAAGATAAGAAAACACATTTTGAACCCCTAAAAGTAATTCTTAAAACAGTTTGATTTTAAGATTTCCTAATTTCCCTGATACTTAGCCACTTTTAAAAAATTGATAAGTGATCGTCGTCAAAATGGGACCATTTACACCTTATTCCTTTATCAAAAAGGACACCAAAAATTGTGCTAATTGAGTTTGTGGAATTCCCGTGTCCGGAAGTAGTGCGTTATTAGATTAGATTGATAATAGCTTTGAACTGTATGAAACTGATGAGTTGATGACTTTGATGTTCAAAGATCATAAAAAAAATTGTCATCCCCAACAATTCAACAACGATTACCAACAAAATCAACCCGTAAACTTAAAAAATATCATTAAAAATGACCCAACTTCAAGACCTAAAATTGTATGGCATCAAATTGTTCCATTTTATGTCCAAACATGTCATCAACATGGACATTAAATGGAACCATTTGACTCGATTTAAATCTTAGCCAGAGCCAATTTCTGGTAAGTGATAATTCCTTGTTATCATGAGTACGGCGAGAAGGTGTAGATTTTGTTTTGTAAAAAAAAACAGATGCCTAACGTTGTTATAGTTTCTGTTATCGTATCTAATTCTATTGATTCATTGAATTTAATTCAATCAATTTGAAACAATAGCGTACATAAATCGGGAGTATGTGGACATGTTACTAATTTATGGCGAGTGCCGCCGATACGGGCAACAAGCGGCACAGTTGTACCATAAGAAGTTTACCGATCGACGTCAACCGCATCATGGAACATTTTATCGAGTGGTGCAGACTTTTGGAAGGATATCTAGTAAGTGCAAAATTTTACGTTTATTCAAATGTTGAAATTTTTTACTTCTATTATTGTTAAAATCATTTAGAAGAACAAATAATTTTAAAAATTTCTTAATTAATAATTCTAAATTGATAAGTAAATAATTATCGAAGTCTCAAGTTTGCGAGAACCTTGTTGTAACCTAAAATCATCATTTTCAGTTGTTTCAGAACTGAATGACTTTTTACAAGAAAACTTTTTTATGTTAAATTCTTCTATTCAATAGTTGGAGCTTTCTGTGCAGAGAATTAAATTTCTAACTATTGAATAGAAGAATTTAACATAAAAAAGTTTTCTTGTAAAAAGTCATTCAGTTCTGAAACAACTGAAAATGATGATTTTAGGTTACAACAAGGTTCTCGTAAACTTGAGACTTCGATAATAAGGTAGGATATATATAATAATAGTGTATATAATAATAGATAATAAGAATATATATATATATATGTGTGTGTGTGTGTGTGTATGTATGTGTATATATATATATATATATATTATAAGAATAGTATATAATAATAGATAATAATAATAGTGGAAAAAATAATAATAAGGCCAGGAGACGGAGGTGAAGGTCATAGAGGGCAGGAACGACCACCTCGCGTAGATGAAGCAATCCTCGACGCTGTGGCTCAGGATCCTACCACAAGTTGTCGACGCCTTGCCCGGAAATTAGGGTATTCCAAATCCCGTATAAATAGGGTCCTGCTTCAGAATGGACAGCACCCTTTTCACAGAACCAAAGTGCAGGCTTTATATGCCTGTAACTAAAATAATTCTTTTTCTCATCCCTACTTTAACTAATAATAAATATTTTTTATTTTAGTTTACTTTAGAATGTTTTAAATTAAGATTCACAATGATTTCTAGGTGATCATCAAAGAAGGCTTCGGTTCTGTGAATGGATTCTTGTGCGGCACGCTAAAGACGAGAACTTTTTGCGAAACATCCTTTTCACAGATGAATCCACCTTCACTCGTGAGGGAATTTTCAACCAGCACAACGTGCACAACTACGCTCATGAAAATTCACACGCTACGCGAAACCGAGGCTTTCAGTACCGCTGGAAAGTTAATGTATGGTGCGGAATTCGGGGCAATCGCGTGGTTGGCCCTTATTACATTGAGGGCAACTTAAATGTAAGTTTGAAACTTCATCATTATTCATCTTCACCATTACTTTTATTTTCATAAATTAAATTAAAATTATTATCATTTCTGTTTCTTTTCAGGCTGCAGCATACTTGCACTTCCTACAGGAAGAGTTGCCCCGTCTCTTCTACAAGATGCGGGCGTTCCAGCGGAAGAGATGGCGAACATTACGTTTCATCACGATAGTTGCTCAGCACATCGAGGACGAGAAGTCACAGCGTATATGGATGAAACCTATCCAGATAACTGGATAGGTAATAATAACAACAATATCCTCATGCGCTGGCCTCCAAGATCCCCTGATTTAACGCCCCTCAACTTCTTCCTCTGGGGTCACTTAAAAGAAAAAGTCTATTTAACGGAGCCTCCGGGTGAGGATGTCTTTCGGGATAGAATTTAGGAAGCGATCAACGAGATCGACGAATCAATGCTTCAAGCGGTGCAGTCGAATCTTGTTCGGAGAGCTCAAGCGTGCATCGATGTTGGGGGCGGCCATTTTGAGCTACTTAATGTTTAATTCACAAAAAAGACAGAGGGTAAAAAGCGTTGCAAGTAAAAATGCCGTGGGTTCTCCACATGCGGTTACCCCAGGCGTTTTTACCTGCGACACCTTTGTATTTTTTGTGTCCATCATACACAAAGACAACAATTATATTTATTGATTTTTTTAATTTCTAAATTAAATTTATTTACTAAATAAATTCATTAATTCAATTCTAAATTATTTTTCTAAAACAATTTTAAAAAAAATCGTTTTCTCTGTACAAAAACACATGCTTGCAGCTCGCCTTGCAGGATTCTCGTATTCATAGATGTGCATTTTAAGAGGTTGAAAAATTCCTCACAACTGAAGATGAACCTGTCAAAAGGATTGATCCAAAATTTTCTTTTCTTTAGCGTTTACCTTGTACATAATTTTTAACGTTATTGTATTATCTTGTTGCTGTATTATTTACTTATCTTTCTTATTTTATTGTTTCAACACTTACATTTAATTTTATTGTATTATTGTTGTTTAATTGTATTTGACATTTTCTTGTTATTTTAAAGTTTACGTGCATGGATATTTAAGTTAACTAGTTATTGTTTTTGTTCTAGTTATTGTTATTTAGTTGTTGCTTTCGTAACAATAAATGTAACAAAAAATTTGCAACGAATCGCAAAGAATTCTTTTTTGGGGTTCAAAATGTGGTTTATTACCTTAGCCTTGTTGATTTATTTTCAAGAGCGAAAGTTCGTTTAGTTTTCCCGGCGTTAATTTTTTTTTGTTTTTGTTACAATGCATGTAACAAAAATTTCCCAACGATTCGCAAAGAATTACTTTTAGGGGTTTAAAATGTGGTTTCTTATCTCAGGCTTGTTGATTAATTTTCAACAAAAAAGGTCGTTTGGTTTTCCGAGTTTTAAATTTCATTGTTGATTTTGTGACAATAAATGTAACAAAATTTTGCAACGAATCGCAAAGAATTACTTTTGGAGGTTCAAAATGCATTTCTTATCTTAGGCTTATTGATTAATTTTCAAGAAAAAAGGTTGTTTTGGTTTTTCGAGTTTTAAATTACTTTGTTGGTTTTGTAACAATAAATTTAACCAAAATTTTACAAAGAGTCGAAAAAAATTACTTTTAGGGGTTCAAAATGTGTTTTCTTATTTTAGACTTGTTGGCTAATTTTAACGAACAAAAGGTCGTTTCGTTTCCAGAGCTTTAGATTTCTTTATTGTTTGTGTAACAATAAATGTAACAAAAATTTTGCAAAGAATCGAAACGAATTAATTTTGAGGGTTCTAAATGTAGTGTCTTATCTTACACTTTTTGATTATTTTTCAAGAGCGAAAGTTCCTTCGGTATTTCCAGCTTTATTTTATTTTATTTTTTTTTGGTATTGTTACAATAAATGTAACAAACATTTTGCAATGTATCCAAAAGAATCACTTTTGGGGGTTCAAAATGTGTGTTCTCATCTTAGACTTGTTGATTTATTTTCAAGAGCGAAAGTTCGTTTGGTTTTCCGAGCTTTCAATTTCTTTGTTGGTTTTGTGAGAATAATTGTAACAAATTTTTCAACGAAACGCAAAGAATTACTTTTTTAGGTTCAAAATGCGTTTTCTCATCTTAGATTTGTTGATTAATTTAAAGAACAAAAGTTCGTTTGTTTCCCCATCTTTAATTTTTTTTTGCTTTTGTTACAATAAATGAAACAAAAATTTTGCAACGAAACGAAGAGAATTATTTTTGTGGGTTCAAAATGTGTTTTCTTATCTTAGACTTGTTGATTTATTTTTAATAACGAAAGTTCGTTTGATTTTCCCAGCTTTAATTTTTTTTTGGTTTTTTTACAATAAATGTAACAAAAATTTTGCAATGAATCGCAAAGAATTCCCTTTGGAGGTTAGAAATGTGTTTTCTCATCTTAAACTTGTTGATTTATTTTCAAGAGCGAAAGTTCGTTTCGTTTTTCCGAGCTTTAAATTTCTTTGTTGGTTTTGTAAGACTAAATGTAACACAAATTTTTCAACGAAACACAAAGAATTACTTTTTTAGGTTCAAAATGTATTTTCTCATCTTAGATTTGTTGATTAATTTTGAAGAATTATTTATTTTTATTTATTTTATTTTATTTTTTTTTGCTTGTGTTACAATGAATGTAACAAAAATTTTTCTTATCTTGAACTTGTTGATTTATTTTCTAGAGCGAAAGTTCGTTTGGTTTTCCCAGCTTAAATTTTTTTTTTTGGTTTTGTTACAATAAATGTAACAAAAATTTTGCAATGAATCGCAGGAGGCTTGAAATATGTTTTCTTATCTTAGACTTGTTGATTTATTTTCAAGAGCGAAAGTTCGTTTGGTTTTCCGAGCTTTCTTTTTTGGTTTTATGAGAATAAATGTAACACAAATTTTTCAACGAAACGCAAAGAATTACTTTTTTAGGTTCAAAATGTGTTTTCTCAGCTTAGATTTGTTGATTAATTTTGAAGAGCAAAAGTTCGTTTGGCTTTCCCAGCTTTAAATTTCTTTTTTGGTTTTGTGAGAATAAATGTGAGACAAATTTTTCAACTAAACGCAAAGAATTACTTTTTTAGGTTCCAAATGTGTTTTCTCATCTTAGATTTCTTGTATAATTTTGAAGAACAAAAGTTCGTTTGGATTTCTGAACTTTAAATTTTTTTGTTGGTTTTCTTACGAGAGATGATAGGGAAATTCTGTAATAAATGGAAATTAGTCTTTTGTAGGTTGAGCAAATGTTATGTTATTTTAAGAACGGTAAAAAACGTTCGCAAGAACAATTAAGAATTTAAAAAAATTTAAAGGCTTGACCGTTTTGAGGAAACAATCGAGCAGCAACGTCATGAAATTTTTGCC
This sequence comes from Euceroptres primus, assembly GCA_037177015.1. Classification (NCBI taxonomy): domain Eukaryota; kingdom Metazoa; phylum Arthropoda; class Insecta; order Hymenoptera; family Figitidae; genus Euceroptres; species Euceroptres primus. The sequence goes on along the minus strand of JBAGKK010512728.1, from coordinate 770 downwards.
GGAGCTGAAGTGAACCGACAACACGCACACTATTTTAACACTTATCAGAAAAGCAAGTAATTGAGAGGTTGGGTGCAAGAACAACCTACTTGTATTTTCAGAAGTGACTTGATTTCCATTTGTTTTGTACATAACTTCATGAAGAACAAATGAAAAACAAGTGACTTCTGAAAATACTAAGTCGTACCTGCACCAAACCGCTTATTTAAACACATATCATTTTTAAGAATATCTGTAGCAATTTAGGAGATTATAAGGGAAATTTGAACCTGAAAAAACCATAAATTTAAATATATTACCCTCAAAATTGTTTATAACAATGGTTATTATTAATTTCTTAAAAGTGTTGACTAAAAATCACGCCCGCAATAATTTAAACCAGTTTTTGCAACAAAAAATGGTATAATGAACTTTACGTTTTTTTCAACTTGTTCATTTAATTTGTTCCTAACAATGAAATGGATTACTCAACAAATTATTTCCATTCTCTGAGTCCCCTTAAGTTGATCTAAAGCGATTTACAATATAAACAATACAATATAAACAATACAATATAAACAATATATATGACTATCCTTCTTCTTTGGACATGACTTTTCTTCGCTTCTCAAGGAATGGTCTACTATCAAACATAAACAAGCTACTCTTATCAATCAACGAATCTTCCTCTTACGCTGCAGGAGATCCGGATTGACTTGCTTGTTTGTTTCTTATTGACCTTCCATTACTCACTGCTTATGCAATATATTTTAATTATGATACTATTTTTT
>JBAGKK010512717.1:0-13873 GCA_037177015.1 Euceroptres primus | reverse complement strand
AGAATCTAGTAAACTGAAAATTTTTCAATCATTTTTAAGAAAAAAAAGAGGTCCCCTGATCTGTCAAACTGAACTTCTTAAGCATCCTGTTAGATGGCGCTCCTTGACTGCTTATATTAATAATCGGCTCTAAAGTTGGCTATGTTCTGAAAACCGGCGTTTCGTCCCGGATTCACTTGTGCGGACTCGTCATTGTGGCTTGACCACAAGTGAATCCTGCCACAGACCCTTTTTTGGGAACGCAATCTTCGGTCACCCATCCAAGTACTAATCGCGCCTAAAGCTGCTTGACTTGGATGAGCGGAACGAAGGCTGAACTGCGATGCTGGTGCCGGAGATCCTGTAGGTCAGTCCAACTTTTGCCACCGTAGTAGAGTCCCTACAGTTATCGTGCGATGAGCATGAAGGAGTTGAGACCGTGGACGTATGATGGCGCTCTATCCATTCTATTCTTGCGTCCGTCAGCCGTTTGCGAATGATCAGCTGTTGTCAGAGTCCTACCGCGAATGTGAATGCTGTTTTGTGATGGGCCATCAATAGTGTGCGAATATCCTATGCGTTTTTCTTCGCACACTGGAACCAGTGTGCGAATAATATCTCCCAGAAAATGCGTGAATCGGGCACTTTGCGCTCGCTGCGCAGCTACGAGAAGTTGAACTTCGCATGCAGGTGTTTCAAAAAAAATATTTCTGCTTTTCTTCAATTTAGTTACTTGATCAAATATAATTCAAACTTAAGTTTTTTAATTCCATGACATTGATTTTCCGAAATTATTTTATTTTATACGTTTTTTATTAGGCTGTAAATTTTATTTGAAAATGCTGAAGAAGAGAGAAAAAATATTTCTGCTTTTCTTCAATTTGCATTCTATGATAATTTGCATTACTTTTGAACGTATGGAAAATAAAATTTCATCAACAGAAAGCTCAGCCACTTGCAAGAAAGAGATCCACATTATATAATGTTTTGAAAACTGTGAAGCTGGATGATAGCAATTCCTCAGGATAAAAAAATGTTGGTCAAACTTTGTATTTATTGTCTAAAAACCGTAGATGTTTAAGATAAACGACATTTTGAGTGTGAAACTCAAAGACGTCGAAATAAGCGCCACGAGAACAATAAAATGCGTAGTATAAGTAGATAGCACAAAAATGGCCAAATCCTCGATTGTATTTGTGTAGATAAGAGTGTGCGAAGCAGGTCGAACCGATAAAGACGGGTACATTTTTCTAAGGATTTTACAGCACGAAAGTAACTCCGGTTAACACGATCTTATCGGTTGTTAAATGCTCTCTGCAAACAATGTACATAAGCAAAAGCATGACAAGTGTCAATGCAACGCTTTATGGCAAATGCTTGCGATCCGACGACGCATCTGTACTTGTGAAAATCACTGCGACATTTTTGACTAATATGAGATTTTAATTATAATCGAAGAACAAGAAACACATTTAATCTGAAGTAAATTTAAAAAATATACATATTTACAACTTAGAACAATATTTTCTTGAGAAAAATAAAAGTTCCTCTTACCTCGAGAGATTTTTCTGAGTGAAAAAATTGTGTGTAGGTACAATAAAAAATTACTAGACTCAATTACGAATTTTAAATGTGGTACAGAAGAAAAAAACAGAACTCCAACTTATTCTCTCACTTCATAATTAAAAATTTCTTGATATTCGTTTAAATAAAGAAATTTCTTAAGATCGACTAATTAAAATTTTCTCTGAGCGTTGTAGCCATTAGTAAGATATTTTAAACTACCCGCCCGATGTATTCAGCTTGTATCGAAAACTCGTTGTTTGTAAATAATATTAATATTAATAAAATATAATGCATATTGTTGAAAACAGATTTTCTGCATCTCATCGGTAGACTGTAAAGGCTGGACTCCAAATTCAATATGAAAGTTTTAAAAACAGAGAATTTTAATTAATTTATTTGTCTTTCAGCCGAACAGTTTCTCTTTTTAATCAAAGTAAATAAATTTCTTGCTTAGAATAAACAAAGTTTTATTGTTATGTATTTAAGATAAAACGTAGAAATTAAATTACTCTTTGAGAAATGAAGTTCATCACTTCTGTTATATGTACTAATGTTGATATCATTATTAGATCTTTAGTTTGCCCGGAGGCCTTCCTTCTATAAGTCCCGATTACTCTCGAAGTGTCACAACAGATTTTAAATGATGCGAATAAAAAATGTTATAGATGTACACCATACGGATTAAGTGCATGATCTTGAAGTATTTTTGTAAAGATCTGTTATGGACCTCAAAAGTCCTGAAATTCTATGCCTACAAATTGTCACCCTTCAGCGTGAGTAGGACTAATTTCTGATGTTGATAGGATAGTTTTGGGAAAAGTGCTTGATACTCAATACCAAACTCGTAATGATTCGTGATATGAGAAATGTTTATCATTAATTAAGTCATTGATTGAGTAAGTAGTACCTTAATATAGGAGGAGAATTTGTATATTGACGAAAACAAATAAAATATATTTATCTGACTACATAAATTTCAAGATTTTCTTTTTCTCCTTTATTATTTTTATAATTTTTATAATTTCATATTTTTATAATTTCAACATTTACCACAAGGTGAAAAGAACTTGAGATAAAGGGTGGTAGTACAAAACTAGATAACCAACAACATATGAATTTTTCAGGAGAGCGAAAAAACATTCTGTAAAATCGAAATCGCCATTTAAAGATAAAACAAAAGTCTTCTTTCGAACTGAAGTGTTGCTGAATTGAGGCCAAAAAAGTTTGATTAGAAACAGTTATCCAGTTTCAAGGAAATAAATGTGGAGAAGTGACACTAACCGAAAATTGGAGCAGGCTCGTCTGCGGATTGCAACAAAAAGTGCACTTTTCATTTAAAAAAAAAATAAAAACTTTCTCCCGAAATATTGAATTGCTGAATATGGGTAAATAAAGTTTGGAGTAAAAAATTTAGCTAATTCCGAGTAAATCGACCGACAATTTTGGGGTTAGAATTTCATAGGTTTTCAAAATTGGCTTTGGATAGCGATTAGAAATTGAATTTTCAATATTTTATAAAAATAGAAACGTTTCCGAGGCATGGGGATGCTGAATGAGAATAAAAAATATTTGGTAAATAAAAATTATTCTGTTCCGAGAAAATCAAGATTTAGTGTGACGGTATCGCACTGGGACAAACAATTTTTCGCTGAAAGTATGATAAAAAGGAAAATTATATTTTTTTAAAGAATAATAATAAAATTTGATGATTCCAAGATATCAATTTCTTTAATTGATATCAAATTTCTTTAGAAAATGGCATTTTTGGAAAATTTAACTTTTCATTTTTTGCAACTAAACAAAATATTTTTTAAATTAACTTCTTCCTGGAAAACCTTTTTAAGATGCATTTATGCTTGTCAAATTTTCTCGGAATTTTTTTATTAAAATTTTAAAAGTTATTTTTATAAAACTGTTAGTAACCTTATGGCAAAGTGGGCACCAAAGGGATAAAAATGAGATTTCGAAAAAATCCTTTTATCACAACGTGTATTTGATTTTTTAAGAACTTTTTATGCAAAAAATCCATTTTTGACAAAAATGCCACTCTTCAGATATATCCCTAGCGAAAATTTCGGATAGAAATCGTATTAGAATGAATCCGGCCTATTTCGAGCCAATCCGAAATCTATATCCGAGTCATTCCCATCCGAACTTTTAATTCGAATGAATCCGAACTTTCAATCCGAATGAATCCGAGATTAATCCGAAACAAGTTTTCAATCCGAGTGAAAAGTTTGTTTGGATTAGCCTCAGATTTATTCGGATTGTAATTTCCGGATTAGCCTCGGTTTGGAATTTCGGATTGATTCGGTTTAAAAACTTGTTTCGGATTCATTTGGATTAACAGTTCGGATTGATTTTCAATGGGTTCGGATTGAAACGGATAAAAAATTTGCTTTAGATTGGGTTCCGATTAAAAATTTGTTTCGGATTGGCTTCGAAATATCTCGGAATGGCTCGATTTCGAATTGGTTTGGATTCATTCAGATCGCATCCCTATCCGAAACTTTCGCTAGGGATATTCAAAGTTGATTGAAAAAATTGCAAGAATAATTAATTGTTAATTGTTTTATTTGGATTGATTAATTTGTATTTAGAATTTTTGCTATTTCATGAAGTCATAACTTTTTTCCCGCTGATCACGAATCTGCAACTTATAGTTTTTGAGATAAAACTTATTTAAAAATCGAAAAATTGAGAATCCGAAAATCCGAAAAGTCGAAAAAAACGAAACTGCTGAATTTCATATATTTTATGTATTTTGAGTCGCCTGATCACGAATCTGCAACTTACATCTGTTATACTTTTTGAGATAAAACTTATTTCAAAATCAAAAAATTAAGAATCCGAAAATCCCAAAATTCGAAAAATCGAACCTCCTGAATTTCACATATTTTATGTTTTTTGGAAAAAGTGGAAAAATTAGGGCTTTGTCAATAATGAAATGTCCTCTTTTCCATTTTGTCTAGTCAAACTTTTTACTGCATCCAATTCTTAGTATGCAGCGTAAAGTGACATTTCTTTAATTTAAAATGGAGATCTTAATCCATTGAAAACATAGTAACTTCTGGAAATCATGAAACAGAAAATTGTTAAGGAAATGTTAAGATCAAAAGACGTTTCGCGCGCATGTTTAATCAGCTTGATCTAAAGATGATAAAACGAAAACCGACTTATCTTCCTTTCGTTAAAGGAATTGGTTGCGTCATCTGTCCATAGAATTTAAACAAACTTCTTAACCATCAGTTGTTTGCTATTACTCACGGTACGACAGTTTCTTATCCACTGTTGGTATAGAAGAGAACTATTAAAAATATGAAAACAAATCTTTAAATTAAGTATATTTACAGAATTTAAACAAACTTCTTAACCATCAGTTGTTTGCTGTTACTCACCGTTGGTATCGACTGTCGATATCAACGGTTTCGGTACAGTACGACAGTTTTTTTTATCCACTGTTGGTATAGAAGAGAACTATTAAAAATATGAATTCCCACAAGCTTTAATTTGCCGCATTTTCGTTTGAATTTCATATTTGGATTTTTTGTACTTCCAATTTTAATTTACCCATTTTTGTTTACATTGACATGAGTTAAACGGTTAAAAAAAACTGCCAGTTTTCGCATTACTAATATTATATAAATATATGTGCTTGAAGTTCTGAACGTTCAAATGAACGAAATTTTTATTTGATTTTCTTTAAACTCAAATTTGTTGTAAAATATTGGTTTCTTTACAGAGACTAATCTAATGATAAAAGAAGCTAATGATGCTTCTTTTTATTTGTAGTTTGAACAATATTTCAAGATAAATTTGAGTTAAGAAAAAATATTTCGTTCATTTGAACGTTCAAAACTTTAGATGTATAATAGTATGGAAAGGATGAATGGTTGAATGAAAGAGAAAACTATTTTAATTATAATAATTAAATGAATTTATTTCTGATTAAGTGCGGTGGATGCTGAAGTGTAATACTTCAAAGCTCTTCTTTTTACAGATTTGAACGACGATTTATACAATGCAATAAATAAAATATGAATGGATTAGGATGTCCATTAATTTCGAAATTTCGAAATATGAAAGACTTACCCTCTATTTTTGTTCTTATAATAAGCACCTACATGAAAAATTGAAAAAGGGAAAATTGATTCACAATGTTTACCGGCGCCTCATCCACTTTAAAAAATTTTCATTTTAGAATTTAAAACAAATTTTATATTGTCTAAAAAAATTATGGCAGATATTTTCTATAAGCATCTTTTTTTTTTGCAAATAAGAAAATACAATTCAGATCTTAAAAAAAACAAGTTTTGTTTAAATATTTTTTGTTTTAATTCCATAATTCCAAATTTTTTAAAGTGAAGGATGTACGGTTAAAATAATATTGTGACACAACTTCCTCCCTTCACGTATTCCGTGTGTTCTTACAATCAGGAGAAAAATAGATCGTAGGCCTTTCAAATTTGCTAGAAGAAAAAATCGTGCACATTTAGTGGACACCCTAGAATGAATTCTTCCCCCCTCCCTTTCAACTTGAAAAAAAACAAAACAGTTTACTAGTAATACGTATCTCGTGACCTCTCAATATGAGTTACGAAAATATTAGCTAGGGAACGTACAATGTAAGTATTATTTGGTAAATGACTACACACTCGCATCAGGAATTGTCGAATAATAGCATTAAAATACCTTTCGAACGAGAGCTCCAGCGCGATTAGGGTAGAACCTTTATACATAGTGAAACCCATTAGAAAAAATCGATTAAACAAAATTTCTGATCTAGAAACACAATTTGTTTATTTAATTGGATTCAATTGCATTTTCCAATTCAATTAGATTAATTTATTCGGATTTAACTATGTTTCTGAATCGGGTAAAACCTGAAAATTAGTTTCAATCGGTTTCAATCGAGTTCAATTGATTTTTTCTGGAAGGGATATTTTTCAAATTTACTGAAAAAATAAGTGTGGCTCTATAACTCGACTTATTCGAGACAGCAAGCTTAGAAATTAGAAAGAAGGAAGAGATTCTGATATCTTATTGAAAACTGAACTATTTTAGAGTATTTTTTGAGATAGTATTTCTCAAACAGTTTCTTCGAATATAGTGCGACCCGCCACTCACATTCATTAATCCAAACAATAAATAAGTCTAGTTTCCAACATGTACAATGCAGAACTTTACTATACGATTTACCTAGCGAGACATCATTGTTAAATTATTAATAATAAACATTTGAATCATTTTACTAGCTCCGCCTCTTTGGCTTGTGGACTTGTGACTGACCATATAGAATATAAATTATTAGGTACAATATACACATATATATTTTCATTTATGTACGCAGCGTCAAGTCACACAGCTTAGAATCTCCTCCTCAAACCCGTATTTTTACACACATATATATAAATATATAATGTTTTATTAAATAAAATCAATAAATTAAGTCTCCATTGAGAACTGTTAAAATTAAACTATTCTACAACCTGTGCAAGAAAATTAAAAGTCTTAGAAAATCTGAGATTCCAACCTGTGTGACGATCCATCTTGTTTTCTCTCACACATTCTTTCATTTGCTTCGTACTCTCAGTCGACTCACATTTTTACTCCTGTGGATCTCACAATTGTAGCTGCGACGTGGAAAGAAAATCAGAAACTAAGACGCTTTCTAGCCAGAATTAAAACCGCTGTTAAATCTAACAAGATACTATTGTCAATAAAAAAAGAGCGAATAACAACAAAATGAAAAAAAAAAAACGAATCAAGCTCACAATTCAAACAAAGTAATTGACGTTCGCTACAGTTACATTTTGTATTTACACTCTCAACAGTGAAATTTACAAGCTTTTGTACGTCTTTGATTTATCGAGGAAGAGTTAAAAAAAACGGAGTTGCACCTTTTTAGAAGTTGTACAAAAAACTCTTTCATCATAACAATTTAACAGATTGACATTTTAATACATTTTCAAGGCCAAGAAATGCACAAACTTGAGTACGACATCAGCACACGAAAACTTTTTTTTTCTCTTTGCATCAGCTCAGAAGTTTCGAAAGTTATCGCTTCAATTTCTTAAATGCAGATTTTTATTTGCCTCAGTCAGTTCAGACTTTTTGAATATTTCAAAAATATTAAATTTCAAAAATAAATTTTTGAAATTGCGATTCCTGACACAAATCGAGACAAAATCAGAGCGATAAACTTTCAAAACAGAGGTTCTTGGAGTTTTGTAAGACATCTAAATAACGCTAGAGTGACACTGGTAATCTCTAAATATATATATAAATAATAAACATACATTTTTTCGGCGCTTAACGATTAGAGGTTCGTTTCATCCCGAGTAAAAATATTTTATGAGTCCACTTCCAGACCTAGTGTTCTCAAGAACGTCGCTACGTTCTTTCAGTGGAAAAAAACGTCTTTCAGTATGAAGAAAAATTTTTTCAATTTCATCCGATTTAATTGTGCTTGAATATTTTAAGGTTTCTTGGGACCGCTGAATTCGAATCTGAAATAAGATTCTCTAAATTCAAAACGGCGTACCAAAAGTCTACTGTCCCACAGAAGAACCTAAGAAGTCACATTTCCATAGCATAAAGGTTGTATTTCAGTGACCGTGCACGGAAAAGTGACCTCTATGAAAAAGTGACCTCTATGAAAAAGTGACCTCTATGGAAAAGTGACCTCTGTGGAAAAGTGACCTCTATGAAAAAGTGGTCTCCATGTGACATACTACTGTGACATACTAGGTTCTTCCGTGGGACAGCAAAAGTGTAAGAAAAGTCAAATTTTTTTCAATTTGGTAGGGTAAGAGCATCGATTATTGGCACTGGAAACCAGTCGTTGGCACCCCCCTCTAATTTGTTTCAAACAATAGAACTATGAAAACATTTAACGTACTTTGATAAAGTGACTCTCCTGTGAACAAAATATAATAAACACTTGCATTTTCTTATTGTTTAAAGCAAATTAGAGGGGGGTGCCAAGGAAAAGGCGCCAGTACCAATATCCTGTGCTCTTACTCTACCTGGAAGATTTTATTGTTGCTGATTTCGAATTGTTTTGGAATTTTCACTTCGACAGCCAAGAAGCCATTTTCGTCTTATAAGACTTAGGATGAAATATTTTTACTCGTGATTTTTTGCAATAGGATTAATTAATAATAACAACAGTGCTAGTTTTGTAACAGGTAAGGCAGCCTAGTCAGGCAGGCAGGATGGCGTAGAGAGTTGGTAGTTTATGAATTAGTAGAAGGAGGAGGAGGGCAATTGCGCATCAAGCGGGGTCTTTGCACCGCAGGTCGCGGCTGCTGCCTTGCTCTTGCCTCGTTTAAGTGTGGTACAGATTTAATTATTCACGCGTAATTACTCCTCTCCTGTTCGTACTGCTACCACCGCTGTAACTCTGAGTACGTCTCTTCCTCCCTACTTCTACTTCCACTTCCTCTTTACGCTTCTCGTCCCACTCTTCCTCTACCTACTTCTTCAGGGGTTAAGTGGGTTACCCTGCGATACCTTGAGTTAGCGCGTAGTATAGTCGCCTGGCGGGCACTAATTGACTAGCATCGTTCATCACTCTCATTTGCTCTCGCTTCTTCTATCGTTAAGCCTCTTATTTTTCTCAATCGCATCAAAACCCCCTGCCCAGCGAATCTCGAATCTGAGACTCGAATCATTTTCGTTTCGCAAGAAAACAAAGTACAATTCTACCTTAATCAATAATTGAAAACTTCAATCTCGTCGTTCTTTTCTTTGTACAATTTTCATACAGAGTAGTTTGAAGCAACATTTTTCGCAGGCTTGAATACTTTCAGAAATCACCTTAGATGCTGCACTGATTTCTTAATTAGAGACAAAATGCAAAATTAAACCACGGATCCGATTGAAACTTTCGTTCCATTTCGTTACAGGCAGTTAATCAAAATAATTTCGGTTCAATCATTACTGTAACATCAGGTATCATCTAATTTTGTCCAAATCTTGAGAAAGTAAATTACAGTTAAGTAAAAAACCATTTTTTTCTATGAGTAACGAAATGGAACGAAAGTTTTGTTCGGATCTCTGAATTAAACTAATCATAGTTTTTGAGTTTAGTACGTAGTCTGTGTGGAAATAACAAAAGTTATTAGTACGAAAGTTGAATCACTCGGATACTGAAATTTCGCCTTAAATAGTTCATTTTTAACTTAAGTTTTCTGGCACTTTCAGGACCTTTTTTATAGCCCAAGAGAACTAACATTTTCTAAGTTTAAACTTATTTCTTTATAATTATCCTTTTCATTTGTATTTCGTGTCCTGTAATTTTTTCACTCAATCCCCGAATTTGTAAAAAATTTCAATTCCCGAGAGTTATCCATTAATTTCTGAAATACCCCGGGTTGAATTTCTTTCACCATTTCACAAATTCAACGAAGTTAGAAAATGCACTAGTTCTACACATTTAAAGAAGTCAGCTTTATGATTTCAAAGTAAATATAATATTTGACTTTCCCGAGTAAACTTTTACGAGTTTAACAATTGTCCAATAAAAGACAATTGGCCAAGAGAAAAAAATTGGCGAAATTTTAGCGACCATAGAGAAACAAATTTTGGTTCGTCTTAGTGGTCTATTAAATGAAATTTATCCAAACTTATTGTCTTGAAAAATTGATTTTCAAACTTATTGTCTAAAATTGTCTTTCATGTTTCAATAGAGGAAGCTGATTAGGCAAAATTTCAATCTGCAGGGCGACGAAATGCTGAAGAAGTACTTATTCTAATTCTGTACTCGCTAAAAGCTTGGCAACAACTTCTTCAAAACATCTAGTTCTAATTTTTAAATAAAAATACCTTAAATTAAAAGAGTATTTAATCCCACATTCCGCAAATGGAAATATTTCCCTAATGCACCTCTGCAACGCGCTCCAACATCTTAAAATCACTGAAAAAATAAAAGAACGTATTTCAAGTGACACTCACAAACCGGAAATTAAGGAAGAAACGAAATGAGAACTTCTGATCAATGATAGTGACTTTCCTCAATATAAAAAGTTATGAAATAAAAATTAGAGACCAGTGATTTGGAGAAGCGCTCCTTTTTTTCTTTCCTGCCGAACTTGATTTGCATAAAAGACAATCATAATTAACAAACAACACTAAAATTAAGAACCAAATACAAATAAATTTTCTCCAAGTAAATATTTTCCAATTCTTTAAGAACTCAATGAATTCGAATATTCAAAAATACAAGCTGATATGAAACGAATTAAAAATCTCTGGACAGAGGTTGTTTTTCAGTCTAGAAGCAATTCACTCCTATTCTCTCTAACAGTCACTCACGAAAATTGGTGAATAAATAGAAACAACTACATATAACTTACGAACACAGGAAAGGTATGACATACGTGTGGCTTGGTGTGCACGTGATTAAAAAAAAATGGTGATCTTGCTTGTGGGATATGAATGTGTGAGCATAAGCGCGCGGATCAACAATGGGAATCCGGAATGAAAAAGGTGGAGAGCAAAGGTAATAATCCTGGTAAAAGGAAGGGTCCGCTCATTTACACATGGTAGGACGTAATGAAGTCGGGCACATTACTAGTAATAAGACCTGTGGCGACACACGATCATCTTGTTAGGTCGCAATTACGTCGAACCTTTCGAACGCACGCGCTTGCGCTCCTTATGCGCTACGTTGTGCTGTACATCGTATTTACAATGATATACAATTAATGTAGGGTAATGATTACATGGGTAGATTACCGGCGAGCGGATTAAGCGTCGTCGCATTAACGAAACAGCGGGCTCAAAACTCGCTCTGCTGTGATGCACAAATAATAAAGCGAGAGCGATTATCCTTTTTTTGTTTCGTTTAATCTAGACTCTAGTCTCCAGACCCTAGAGTCGAGAGCTCTAAGCGTCCATCCTTGGTGCGACTTGGGAAATTGGAAAGAGTTCAGTCTTGTAATGCCTAGACGGCGATCAAGGAGAGTCTCGTCGATTCGTCCTGTGGTTGTAAACTCAAATGGTTGACTTGGAAACAAGCGACAGAATGAAAGTGGCTCCTACAGATTTACCTCAGCTACTTCTCAATTTGTATTTTCCGCCAGCTTCAGTGCAGAGGAAATGATATTTAATTCGGAGAAGAAACCGAAGGTTTCTTTCTCGTTAGGAGAGCTTGATAGCTTTCTTTGTTTCATTCTCTTCTCTTCATTTTTTTTTTTCAAGAATGTAGACGAAGACGAAACTTTTCCTTGTTGGTCATCACGCAAACTAGCCCGGAGTTTGATTCGTACGACCGAGAATAGTTTTCCTTTTTTCTCAAACCTGGGCTTCTGCTTTTACTTCTTTTCCTCTGCTTCCTTTGATATCTCTTTGGTACGTTACGTGGCCTGCTTCAGCTTCAGGGTTCCCCTTTCTATTTGGCATGAGCTTTAAATTCTCGTTGCTGAACGAGGTCAAGATAATGCGTTGTGACAATGACGATGACGACAGCGATGAATCGTCGCCATAATAGCTTCGCGTTACGTATTGCGAGGATATCCGTACGCGAAGCTGACCTCACGTCAGGGATAGTCTGGATGCATCAGGTTGTACATGATCGCGAAGATCGTGCAGGCTGCGTAGACGCCCAAGGCCACCCACCAGAGGAGTTGCTCGTGCAGGCGCTGCTCGAAATTCTTTAGCACTAGAAGCCCGATCGTCAGCCCGGCCAAAGCACCGGTCAGGTGCGCCACGTACGAGACAGGTGGACCCATCTGCTCCGCTGCATATCTATCGTAGATGGCGAAACCCACATCAGCGCTCGCTGGAACAAAAATTTCAATTTAATTTTAGGCATTGCTTACACAATAAGTACAGCTAGATAAATATAAATATAAATTAAATATTAACTGTTGTCCCATGGAAGAATCAGTAAGTTACATTTCCACAGAGGCCATTTTTATGTGCACGGTCATCGAAATATAATCTCTGTGGTCCAAATCCACTTCAAATCATGCAGTCCGGCGGGTGACCTCCCGTGTAGAAATTTCGAAAGGGTCTGAGTGGGTCTCCAATAAGTTTTCCCTACTTCCCATCGAGCTCTACTGTGGAAAATTAGTAGGGGCCCCATCAGTTTCGTAACGCTCTTTTTGATTTGGGCCTCACTGGACTATCTAGTAGACTGAACATCTAAAAAATCATCGAATTTTTATGAATGGTACACTCATCGCTCGTACACTGGCCGGCCTCGGGGGTAGACGGCGAGTTAGCGGGCGCTTTAAATCACCGGATTTAAAGCGTCGAGCGAGCACTCTTATGTCAACACTCAGGACCGCATATATAGTCTCTGAACGTACAAAAGTAAATGCGCAGAGAGTCGCGATGTAAACAACTTCTGGCGGCCCTGACTGTTCGAGCGTCAAGGGACGTTCAGGGGGGGGGGGGACAGAACCAGTTAAACGTGAACAACCGTGATGCCAGCGAGTTGATGGTCGGAATATAGACGGGCTACGAGTGTACTTAGTGATTTTTCGAGTCGCTGATTACAAATTCAGAGTCAAATTTCTAAAATTCAAAATGGCGGATACAACATGGCGATCAAAAATTGTAAAAATAGTCTGATTTTTTTGAAAATTGGAAATGAGGGGTTTTTCGGGTTGCAGATTCCAAATCCAAAGTCAAATTTCTAAAATTCAAAATAGCGGATACAGTAAGCGATCAAAAGTTGTAAAAAATAGTATGATTTTTTTGAAACATGGAAATAAGGGTTTTTTTGTATCGCTGATTACAAATCCAAAATAAAATTTATAAAATTCAAAATGGCGGATACAATATGGAGATCAGAAGTTGTAAAACATAGAATGATTTTTTGAAACATGAAAATAAGAGGTTTTTGTGTCTCTGATTACAAATCCAAAGCCAAATTTCTAAAATTCAAAATGACGGCTCCAAAATGACAGTAAAAAATAGTCGGATTTTTATGAAACTTTGAACTTGAGAGTTTTTCTGGTTGTTCATTAGGGGCCGTTCAAATGGTACGTAAAGCTTGGGCAAGAAAGAGGTGTCTATAATTCACTTGAAACCGAGAGACACAGATATACCAAAAGCGTTACGTATTTTTTGAACAGCCCTTTACAAAGCCAAAGTGAAATTTTTTAAATTCAAAATAGTGATAAGAAATTGTACAAACTATTCCAAGTTTTATAAAACTACGTGTTAAATTGAAATATGTGAACAACTAAAAATCGTTAATTTATGTGATGTAGAAAAAATTACAAATAAATTAATTTTTATACCCCCTCTCCCGCATCGCTGTATCACCGGTGAATTCTACATCCCAAAAATATTTTTTCCTTTGGCCCTGACT
>JBAGKK010512706.1:0-13874 GCA_037177015.1 Euceroptres primus | reverse complement strand
TTATAATTATTTCTTTAGGTTATAAGCAAATTGCACGATTACTGGGACCGGTACGATTACTGGGCCATCTACCTTAAGTCAACTTAATTATTTTTTGTTTCTTTTTATTTGCATACCTTTTCCTCGGTACTTATAATTTAAACTTATTGCAGGACAGTCTGTGTTTGACGAGAATTCCAAGCGTGAAATTTTCGCTCAGGGATAAAAAATTTTGGAACCCAGTCAGGAGCATTTTGGAAGGGCTTTTGTGTTCCTTCTTACCCTATTACGCATTCGGCTATAAGTACGGAGAGAAAAGCAGAAAAACTTTGGAGTTCATCCAACGTTGAGTTCATTCAAACTCAGCCATTTTAATTTTTCGTAATATGCAAAATTAATAATTCTTTTTGTAACATTTGCGAGGTTTTTCAAAAAACCAGCCCTAAGGGTAGACACAAAAGAGGAAAGAAGAGAAATCAGCATACGGCCAACCCTCAAGTACAAAAGTTGATGGACCGTACAGGAGAAGAAACAGACTTTTTCGATAACGAAACAAATGTTGAATAATTAATAATAATAATTTTATATACATTTTATATCTTATTTTATAGTTTACATTAGTTTACTACATTAAGATTTAGTTTACTACATTTTAATATTTACATTTAGTTTAGATTTAGTTTACTACATTTTAATTATTACTACGCTTTTTGATACTTCTTGAGGACTTTCAATGTGGCATAAGCATAGTTTTAGATGCTTTCAATAAAATATTTTACGATTAAAAAAAATTTAATTGTGGTATTTATTTGTAGTATGGGAAAAATGCAAACCCGTTATGAGAAAAATACAACTAATGTATCGAAAAATTCGAATTTTGCTCATACCCAAGTATGGGAAAAATACTAACCTGGTATGGGAAAAGTCCTATACACGTTATGACTATTTTCCCATACTGATGTATGGAAAAATTTAAATACGTGTATGGGTTAATTACTTCCAATACTTGTATGGGAAATTTACCATAGTTTTTTCTTACAGTGTACCCTTAAGTCTAGAAATTCTTTCCCAGTGAGAACTTAGTAATATTTTTATTTTTCTGCTCTTGAAATGTATTTTTAAAGTTTTGACATGTTTTATTCATGTTCATGAATTGAACAGTTTCTCGTGTACAAAAAAATCAGAATTTCTTGTAATCTTGGTAAGTACTTAAATGAAAGGAACTTTGTCAGCCGTACGAGTTATGATCGACTGCATCGGATCACGCAAGAAATTAGCAAAGTTACCATTGTTTTCATGATGCGTCACGTAATGCTATAGTGCCTTATGTTGCCCACAGTAATCGGAATAGGTTTATTTACGTCACGCCATTATGAAGGCACGAGGTCTCAGCTTAAGTGCAACTTTGGTCCCGGCTGTTTATACATCGACTATCGCTGCGTTTAACTTACCCTCTATTATGACGGTTGGATCATTTGCAATGGTAGCATGGGTTGCATGCAAACTGAACCGTTTTATTACGGCACAGCGGAACGCGAAACGATACGAATATACCAACTGTAGTTAAAGCTTATGATTAGATCTCAGACAGCGTGCTTGCAGGATCAAAGAACAAAGTGAGAAGCAAGCGAATTGCCTACAACAGGATTTCATCTCGAGGAAATCTTCGAGATGGCCGATCAAACTTCCCAAGTATGCAGCCACAAAATTCTACTTTTACCACAATGTTGACGTTCCTTCCCAGATTCTCATCTCGAAACGAGAGGGACTCGGAATTCCAGATCTAAATCGCTTTGTAAATCACGACGAAAAACAAGAAACACTTTTTACATTATCTGCAATTTTGTCATTCCAACGTATAAAGCTTGAACGGCTTGAATAAAAATTATTATCATTGTAGAGTAGATGCAAGGTACAATTATAAGATATGCTTACAGTTTTTAGAATTCCAGAGACAAGGACAATTTTCTGAACATTCTTTAGAAGACTTTTTGAAGGGACAATTGAAAACTAGAAATTAAATATTTCATACCCTAAGATTAGGGTACAATACACAGTAAAACGGGAATTTCACTCTTCTCAATACTTATTCCTCGTTATATAGATTTAAAATTAGGAGCCTCTATTTATGAGAAAACCTTTCTTCTACTTATTTTAATCTTCAGTTTTTTACAAAATATTGTCAACTTTTATCATCTATTATTTTTTATTTTGTTATACATTTTTTATACCTTCTTTGTATGTTTTTTACAGATTTAATAAATGTTTTCTTGACTCATGAGGATCCAAACAGTGACCGAAACGTTTCAAACAGAACTATCGTATCTTTTCTTTTGACCTTCATTTCCATGACTGGTGCTTCACTACTTAATATTTAATATGTACCACATGTACATTAGGGTGGTCCAAATTTTCTTTTTCGAATCTTCATGCTCTCACCCCACAAATTTGTTCAAATCCACAAAAAAATTATTACCTTTTTTTGGAAAAAAATTATATATAGAGGTTTCGCAAGCCCCATGAAGTTTAACATTTTCCATAAGAATAAAAGACGTTTTTGTAAATTTTATACAGAATCGTCAATATTAGGTGAATCGAGTTGAAACTGAACATTTCTCTTCACAATTAGCCATAGAATACGAATCAATAATTATTTTTTTAATATCACCACCATAATTCTGTTTTATAGGGTCCCAAAAAAACCCCATAGTGAAAAATTAGGTTTTGCGAGATTTTGGCGCAAGTTATATTTTTTTTGCTAATTTTTTAAATAAAAATTGTTTCTAATACATAAAATATTACTTTCTACTGATAATTAAATGTTTACATAAATTGTTAAAACAATTTATTATTGTTTATATCAATTTTCTCTTAGAATAGAGTAAGAAAGTCGTGTTTTTTTCCTATAATAATATTGAATAATAATAATAATAATAATAATAATAATGAATTTTTCAATTTGTTTTCAACTTTCCAGTTAGAGCGAGGTAATAATAAATTAATGTTAAGAGAAATAATTTTTTAAACAAATTATTATTATTGATAACAATATTCTCTTAGAATAATGCTAAAAAGTTGCGATTTCTTCTAAAATTTTCTACTTTTTGCTTTCTACTTTAATAATTAATTGAATTTAACAAACAGTTGTTTAAAAAATTTATTATTATTTTTAATAATATTCTCTTTGAATAATGCTAGTAAGCTGTAGTTTTTTTCTGAAATATTCAACTTTTTGTCTACTTTTCGTTTAGAGTGAGTTAATAATTAATGCAGTTTAACAAAAAATTGATGCAAGTTAACAAAACATAGTTGTTTAGATAATTTATTACTATTTTTAATAGTATTCTCTTTGAATAATGCTAGAGAGTTGCCATTTTTTCTCAAATATGCAACTTTTTATTCAATTTTTGCTTAGAGTGAGTTAATAATTGATGCAGTTTAACAAAAATAATTGTTTAAACAAATTATTATTATTTATACTATCTTCTTCCATAGCAATGCTAGATAGTTGCGGGTTTTTCTGAAATTTTTAACTTTTTGTCCTATTTTCACTCAGTAAGGTCATAATAATGAAATTTCACAAATATAATTATTTAAACAATTGATTTTATTGTTTTGAACTATCTTCTCCTAGAGTAATGCTAGAAAGTTGCGCTTTTTTATGAAATCATCAGTTTTGCTTTGACTTTTCAGTTATGAATAAATAATAAATCAACTTCAACAAGAATCATTTTTTAAATGTACTTTTTTTCAAAGTGAAGTGGTTTTACTCTTTCGCTAATGTTTTAGAAATATGAATTCAAACAAAAAGGCTATCTTACAGTAGAGATAAAAATAAAGGTTGGAATAATTAAGAGTAGTTGGAAGAAGAGCGTCTATAAATGACTTATAAAAATTTTGCTTGGAATTACAACACGAAGTTTATTATAAAGCGTAAAAGAAAAATTTGAAATTGCACACATTTTACTATCAGCCCCCCCGCCCCTCACTCCACCTTCCCTGGAGAAAACATGTTGTCATTGATGATAATATACATATATGGAAATTTAAAAGGCCTGAATAAAATAATTAATGGATTATGACACTGTTATAATTTATTAATTATTTGTTTATAATCATTAACTTACATTAATTACTACCTCACTAAGTGAAAAATGGACGAAAAGTTGAATATTTTAGAAAAAACCACAACTTTCTAGCACGACTAAAGGAGAAGATAGTTATAAATAATAATTATTTGTTTAAAAAATAATGTTTGTTCAATTGCATTAATTATTAGCTCACTCTAAGGAAAAAGTAGACAAAAAGTTGAACATTTCAGAAAAAACCGCAACTTTCTAGCATTATTCAAAGAGAATATTATTTTTAAAAATAAATTGTTTAAAAAATTATATTTGTCAACTTGAAATAATTATTATCTTACTCTAATTAAAAAGAGGACAAAAGAATTAAAATTTTAGAAAAAGCGCAACTTTCTGGCATTATTCTAAGAGAATATTGTTAGAAATAATAATAAACTGTTTAAGCAATTATTTCTGTTAACTTTAAATGATTATTGCCTCGCTCTAACTGAAAAGTTGAAAAAAAGTTCAAAAATTCGGAAAAATGTGACTTTTTAATTCTATTCTAAGAGATAATTGCTATAAGCAATAATAAATTGTTTAAACAATTTATGAAAACATCTAATTATCAGAAGAATGTAATATTTTATGTATTATAAAAATTTGTCCAAAAAGCCACGAAAAAATCATAATTAGCCCCAAGAACTCGCAAAACCCAATTTTTCACTTATGGGTTTTTTTTGGACCCTATAAAACCGACTTATGGAGGCGGGGCAAAAGTAGCAGTTTCAACCGTAGGATTAAAAGTAAAAAGCAGCTGACAGAAACTGCAATTCGTGATGTGTCTCCGTCGCTAAGCAGTTTCTGTCAGCTGTTTTTTACTTTCAGCCTTAGAGTTGAAACTGCTACTTTCGCCCCGCTATACAAGCATCGAAAGTCGAATTTTCAATGTAGGTGTTATAAAAACGTATTTTTTTCTTATGGGAAATACGTTTTATACTTCATGGGGCTTGCGGAACCTCTAAATATCATTTTTTTTCAAAAAAGGGCATTTGAACAAATTTGGGGTCTGAGCATGAAAATTTGAAGAAAAATAATTTGGGCCACCCTAATGCGCCTTCAGTGCTGCCGGAGTCGCAAAATTCAAAAAAGTGACTTTATTTCATGGTGAGCTTTACATGAAGTTCATTTATTTATTCCTAGGGAGTTGTGTATGAAACGCAACTACATTCATGATACAGCCGGGAAGTTTAAATTTGTCGAATTATCATTTTGAGAATCTTAACAAATGAGCTGCAACAAAATTAACACTCGCGGTTTTCTGTGTAGTGATGTAATATTGACACAATTTTGAAAAGTAATCAATATTTTACTGATGAAATCTGCTTAGGAAACTAATGTATGTGACAATAAATCTTTAGATCAATATTAGGGGATCATTATGAATAATCTGGTACGTCAAACGATTGGAGCAATGTACGAGTCCAAATTACAAGTCGATCACAATCTTGCATTGTTGAAGGCACATAGCTCGTTAAGGTCGCAGATGGGAGGTCGTAGAATCAGTGATGGACATAGGACACGTTGTCCTGCTGTCCCCCCAGGAGCAGATTCATTTCGAGACGTTTCGAAATATGTCCAACCACTCTTTATGTAGGTGTGACCTGGGTCGATACCCGCGTTTGTATGTGCGCTACGATAATGCACTTATCTGAACAGGCGGGGACGTACCAGACGAGCGTAACAAGCGCATTCAATGCCACCTTGATTGGACCCTCGGATACGACGATACGTCGAAGCCGGCATCATCTCGTAGCAGCCAATGATCGCCAAACTATTCGATTACGTCCGCTTCGTCGAACTTCATCTACCTTCAAAGACGCCTACTTCAAAAATATTAAAATACACCGTCTTGTCACTTTTTTCAAACAAATGCAACAAAATTCTTTCATTGCAAAAAAAGAATCTAAAAAATTTTTATTGCAGAGACCCGAGTGAAAAAAGTACCAGTGTCGCCCTATTGGGATCCCACTATACACTGTTAAAAATCTGCGTAAATGGCTAGCAGAGTTGAGAGTACAATTTTTCGGAGTATAAAATCAATTCAGTATCGAAAATATTCAACTCTGCATATTTTACTCCAGAGTAAAATAGAATGAGTAAAAGGTTTTGAAGTGCATTCATAGTGAATATAATTAATGCGCACCGCACAGAAACAAAATATTAACCCATGCTCAAGCCTGAGGAACCTCTTACGGAGTTTACGTTCGGAGCTGCGTTCGCAGAAAACTTGCAAACACTCTCTTCTGAGTTGCTTGCCACATCATGGCCGCAAATCAACGCGTGCGAAACTGCAAACTCGAAAACACGAAAATTCTAGAATCCAGAATTTTAGATGGTCGCGTGTCGCGTCGGTGTGATTTGTTCTTTAATATTTAGAAAAGTAAAATTTGTCGACGATAAAAGGAGTGAACTATAGCAACCAGACAAAGTAAAAATTGTATATGAAAAGAAAATTTTATATGAATCAGAATTGGGATACGAAGAATTCATAGACGCCGCGTTTGTATAAGTCAGTGTACAAATTCTTAAAATATATTGCTCGCTTTATAAATTAGAAAATGTATTTTCATTTACGACAAAAAATATACTTTAGTACTTTGAATAGCTTTAATGTTAAAAATATTAATTAGTGTTTTCTGCAAACCTGAATTCCTTAAATTAATTGATGAGTTACGCAACTTTAATTCCACAATCATAAACTTTTTTATAACAGAAAATCATTCATTATCAATTTTTCAAATTCCTTGTCTAATTAAAGTTCCTTAAATTAATTAATTTAAGAAATTCAAGTTTACAGAGAATAACAATTAATATTTTTACCATCAAATCTATTCAGAGTACTGGTCTATTTCTAAATAGTGAATATTCCTTTCAGTGTTCCTTTTTAGCGATATTTACTCCTGAAAATCAACTCCTGATGCTGTCGTGGGACAACTATAGGGTCAGAACTAAGATGATTGAAATAACTCCGATCAGTGCAGTTAGTGAGTTCTTTTCCAAGAGTTATATTTTAACTCGACTTCTTTTACTCCGCTGGCCGTTTACTCAAAACGGTGGGACTTTTATAGGGTATGCTTCGGAGTTGATTTTAACTCCGCTTTTTTAACAGTGAAGAAAATAATGCAACTGCCACACCTTACTTGTGCTTCAAGTTCGATATCTGCATGAAAAATAGTCAAAATAACTTCAAAAATAACTCGTTCGAAACAGAAATTTCCAGAGAAAGTAATCATTATGACGAAGATTACATGGAGTCCAGTAAAAGGTCAGTAAAAATTTCAAGGACATTTCGAAGACATTTTCAGAAAATTTCAAGGACATTTTCAGAAAATTTCACGGATATTTTCAGTGAATTTCACGGATATTATCAGTAAATTTCAAAGACCCTTCCAGGTTCTTTTAGGACACAAGGTTCCAGGTTGTTTAAAACAACCGTATTTATTTTATTAGAATCGTTTCGAAAAAAGAATATCATTACGCACGAATGTACACATGTAATTTTTAGCGAAACTGAGGTACATTTTTTTTAGATTAGTTGCTGATAATATTTTGAAATAAGATCAAATTCGAGAGGATATAAAAAATTCAAGGACATTGCGTAAAATGCAAGGGCATTCAAGGATTTTTTAAGGACAGACAAAATTTAAGGACATTTCAAGGATTTCAAGGACTTCAAGGACCACTGGACACCATGGATTAATTGTCAGGTTCAGGAACAAAATTATTTAACAAATTATAATTAAAAATTGAGAAAGCGGAGAAAGTGAAAATCGAGATTTTCATTGTTTTCTATTCTAGTCAATATCTTCAAAACCAGTGGTTCATTTTTAATCGACAAGTGATCAGTTTGAAGCTTGTTTTATGTAGATTAAGCCCATAAATTATCAACGTCCGACCCTTTTGCTGTAAATTCCAACAAATTGAAAATAATTTGTCTTATGTTATGTCTAAAATTGGCTTAAAAATATCAATGTAACATGAATCGTATAAAAGAGATAATACGATGCTTCTTTCCTTGCGTAATAAAGTTAATATTCCTCTTTCGGATTATAACCATGATTTATACCTAACAGTTTTCATCGACTTTTGTGCGCCACGCTCTTGTGGGACAGACTGTATGTCCCACATGTCATTTGGTACTAAAGTACCAAAAATGTTATGTCTCACAAAAAGTTCTACTTTTGTGAAAAAAAGTACCACAAAAGTTCCAACCCTCTTTTCTACCATTTTTAAAAAATGAAATGGAACTTTTCTGGTACTCATGTCCCAAAAAATGCGAAAATTCATTGATAGCAGGTAGTGGATTTCATGTCATTTAATCACAATAATTTTCGTGACCAACTGAGATTGAGCTGCAACTTGGCATATTTTTTCCTTTGGTAGTGACAAATAACCCCTCCAAATATTTTTTGAAAATTAAAAAAATTGGCGAAGATATGGGATTTTTAAATGTTGGGCAACTTTTTTTTTAAATTGTGACAAATAACCCATCCAAATATTTTTTGAAAATTAAAAAAATTGGCGAAGATATGGGATTTTTAAGTGTTGGGCAACTTTTTTTTTAAATCTTCGGTTTTATTTGACCGATTTTAATTTTTAAAAACGAAAATTATTTGTATTAAAATGTACTTTGAAATGAAAAGAACCCTAAAGAGAAATTGACTATTTAAAATTTGTTGCTAAAATAAAAAATGAAAAACGCTATCCTGAAAAAATCTTAATTTTTAAAAATTTTTTACCAAAGGAAGGTTTAAGCTTGCTCTATAAGTTCTGCAGGTTTCATCATGGGACCGCCAGTAGTTTTCGAGAAAAAAAATCAAATGTAGTGCCCTACACGACGCAGCGCGTACGCTGCATCACCTTCATTTGTCTAAGGTGGTCCAAAAAACTTTTTTTTTCTAGAGGGCAAAGAGTGACCCGTCCATCTTTTCCATAAAAAAATCACCGCAAATCTTAGCCATATCGGTTGGAAATCTTCAGTTGCTGAACGACCTTGAAATTTCCATAAGATTAACAGGGGCAAATTTGGTTCTCGGTAAAATGCGATTCATGGTTGAGGATTTGAAATAAGGATGACGGAGATTATCAGCATTTTTAGAGGAGACTCCAACAAATAATTACTGCTATATTGCTTTTAATTTTAGCCCCCGTAACCCTCTCATATGGTGTTCTGAAAATGACCCAAAAAATATCGAAATTGACAATTTTGCATAAAACTGACACTCATGAGCACTGTTTCTTCTTTTTTCAATAATAACTTGTTGTTAATTGACAAAAGACATGTTTTTAATCATCTGTTAACTAATTTTCAATTGTTTAAACAATTGTAATTTGTTTACAATTCATTATTAATAAATCGTATCTTTTGCGGAAAAGTGGTAGAAAAGTCTAGTTTTTTTTTTAAATTTGGTTAATTATATAATTTTTCATGGAATATTCACGTCATTCTGACGTTACGACCCTATTATTTAAACAATTAATATTTTAAAAACAATTTTAATGTTTAAAATAAATCATGAAAACTAAATAGTAAATATTTTCAGTACTAATTGATTTGGCTAAGATTTGGGATAACTTTTTTTTGGCAATGGAAAAGATTGGGGGGAAGGGACGGTACTTTGTCCTCTAGCAAAAAAAAAGTTTTTTGAACCACCCTAGACAAATGAAGACTATGCAGCGTTCTCGCTGTGTCAAGCAGGAAATTATGATTTTTTTCTTGAAAACTACTAGCGGTCCCACGATAAAATTTGCAGGACTTATAAAGCACACTTAGACTCTCATTTGGTACAAAAAATTTTAAAATTGAGATAAACTTTTTTCAGGTTAGTGTTTTTCATTTTTGATTTTAGCAACAAATTTTCAATTTTTTTATTTGAAAGTATATTTTAATACAAATAACTTTATAATAATTACAAATAAATGGGTCAAATAGAACCGAAGATATGGAACTTCAAAAAAAATTTCCAAAAATTTCAAAATCCCATATCTTTGCCAATTTTTTGAATTTTCAAAAAATATTTGGAGGAGTTATTTGCCACTACCAAAGGGAAAAATGCGCCAAGTTACAACCCAATCCTAGTTGGTCATGAAAATTTTTCTGATGAAATGACATGAAATCAACCAGGGCGTAAGTTGAACATTTCTTTAACTTTACTTCCATTTTAGCTGGACATTTTTGGGAAAAAAATCCTATTAGCACTTGTAAAAATAAATGTGAAAAAAATGAAATAGGACTTTTTTGGTACTTCAGTCAGAAACATTTTTCAGGACATAAATTCTGCGACCATTTCTGAAAATTTTGAGAAAACTGAGTTGGTATTTTTGTGGTACTTTTGTCCCATTAAGTAGAACTTCTTTTGGGACATAAACTTTTAGTACTTTAGTTTCAATTTAGCTGGAATTTTTTGAGACATAAATTCCATGAGCACATGAAAGTTTCGATAAAAATGGGTTGGAACTTTTGTGGTACTTTCATCCCATTATTAGAACTTTTTGTGGGAGATGAAAAACTTTTTTGGTACTTTAATCCCATTGAGCAGAACTTTTTTGGGACATAAGTCATTTGGGAATTTATAAAATATTTTACCTTATTCGTCCAATATCCAGTACTTTTATGGTGCTTATGGTGAAATACCAATGGAACGACATTGATACTTTTCTGTTTCACTCGAGGTAATTTGAAGCAGTAATTAGACACTTCTTGATCACGTGACTATGAAAATTTCCCTCGCTTTAGAGAACAGATATTCATAGAACTGATATTCACTTCAGTTTAGTTTTTTAAAAAGTTTTTTAAAAATTCTTTTTGCGGTAGCAATTTCGTGTTTCAAAAAGAGTTTAAAAAATTTCCTATTCACGTGACCCAGAACATGGCCGACGCTTTGGAGAACAGCTGATTCTCACTTGAGTTTAATTTTTTGATATTATTCATTTGTCTTTTTTCTTTATTATGATTACTGAAGATAATTTAATTCTGTATTGCAGCATCAATTTCATAGTTCGACTTAGTATCATTTTGTGAAACAGTTAATAATTTTCTGTGCGTCTGCATGTCGCATATTGTGTAACGCCTATTGCGATCCATTAATTAGAAACGTGCTCCATTTAAGGCAAAGCAGTCACTGCAGATGCTGCTATCAAAGGAATTGCATGGGCATGGCTTTAGCTAGTTTGCTTCCTCCACGTTTAACCTCTCTCCAAGTAATTTCTCACCCCTGGTTACGACTAACGATGCTGTTTCGACGCAGATCGTCGCTCTAGATAACTGCATAAAACTAATTATTATTGCATTACCCAGTTAATGATTACATTATTATTAATTAAAATTGCATTTTACAGGCTGAATGCTTCCAATCAATTTGATCATGTCAATCAGTATCAATCCTCAATAGATCTGTACTTAAAATATATAGCTCTAATTAAAAACTGGACTTTGATCTTGCAGTGGACCAATTTTGAATTAATTAACTATCCCACTGGGATCGATCTCGTCTTTCATTATCCGAAACATATTAAACAGGACAACAGTGGACGTTCCAAACTCATTAACTTTAGCCATTGTGACGCTCTGTCGACGTCATTAACATAATTCGCAATTTCGGGATTGCTAGTTTATAATGTAAATACGTATACGTAAAGTTCTGACGTTGAAACTGCATCACGGCAGAAAAATAGCTCCCAGACCTCACATTTCCCGAAGGAAGTCAACGAGGTCGGTGGAGACTCGCCAGTGCACTTTCATCTGTTTTTAAAAATCATAAATTAATTGGACCTGAGACGCGGGTCAACCTCACCTCGTATATTCATTGTTTGTTTAACTCCTTCGCAAACTCGTTTTCCAGGTCGCTCACAACATCCCCCGCACTTTTCTCCTTGCCAGTGGCGTAGCTCAGATGTTCAATTTTCTTAAATTCTCACTTAACTATATCCAAATATCAAATTTTTACCTGGAATTTAATTTCCATTCCTGGAAATTTGACTTTTTTCCTCCTATTGACAAAAATATTGGTATTTCAAATTCCAAAGGCTTTCTCCACTTTTGGAAGTGTCTAGGCTTTAACCACTAAACCTTTCAAAATAATTCCTGACTTTTATCTTCATTCCTTAATGTTTTAATAACGATTTTAACTCTTTGATCTTTTGATGAATAAAAATGAGAGGATTTAAGATGGTAGTTATGCAGTGTTTACGCCACTGTTTGCTTCCTCGTTTTTGTTCTCTCTGGAGCTCCTTTGGTCCTTAATAAAGCATTCTCTAAGTTTAGCGAGTTCTGCTGACTCGAATACAGGTTTATGCTGGGAGTGCGTGTACGTTGAGAATTACGCTTTGCAGAAGCTGACCGGTGTCTTATTACCCGATCGCGTCATTATTTACACGTTTCTCGAGGCTGCTGCGCACGAGGAAGGAGAAAATGTTGCAAGGATCTCAGAGTGTCGACCGGTCGGTCGTTAATTCATTGAGCTGAAGTGATAAGAGCGTATCCGAAGATTAATGAACCCGATTTTCTTGGCGTTTCAGAGTATGTCTCGTATATTTAAAGGCAGTTCTACCGGCGGCGAACGTCGCGCCTCGCTACCGAGACCCCGGGGCGGGTAACTCGCAAATTTGCATAATCAAACGAGGGACTGATTTTTCCGCGTGAAAATAACACCAAGATTATATCTCTCTCCCTTCCTACCTTTCTACCATTTCTCTCAAGCTGGACATCTTTACTAGTCCCTACATTTATCTCCATTCCGAGACGCTAATTGTCTTTTGTTCTGAAAAAGAAGGAAGACATTTAAAAATGAACAAATCCTGTTATTCACAGTAAAACGCCGATCCTCCAATCTACACCACTTTTGGTGTTGTTTCCAGGTGCAAAAAATTTGAGAACATCGTTCTCATTTTGAGAATTTAGTGATATAGTGTTGAATTAAGACTGTTTTTTCTCATTTTTAGAATCGTAGAATCTCGAATCGAACTGTCAAAACAATTTTGTTCCCAGCTATTTTCACCAAATGGATGACAATTGTCGAGTTGGAGATAATATAAATGATGTAATTTTTAATTTCCTTTTTTTCAACAGCGTGTTCTTGAGATTTCAAATACATTTGCAGTGTTTGGATTCGTAGGTTAAGATGACACTATCTTGCAATTTTTTAAGCTTTAAAGCCGATGCAGACAAAATTCCCTAGCGACATAATACAGTCGTATTAATACAACATAATCTGTAATATTTAATATGTGTTGTATATTTAAGCTCCACCTTTTTCTTCCTTTTTTTTTAGTTTGAGCGCGCTTCCGGGCTCGCGGAATATATGTCGTTCTTTGCGCAGAGTCAAGTTTATTCCTCATGATTTACTTTTACTGCCCTAAGTAAATTTTGTAATTTCATGAATATGAACTTAACAGTGTGTCATATACATGTAATTACCGACCGGTTTTTATTTATATTTGACAGGTTTATTGAGAGAGAAATACAAGTATTACGCTGAAATTACGGTAAATAATAAATAATATATTGAGGCATCAATGTCTGGTGAGATTCATATTTTTATTTCGAAAAAAATTAGTTTTGAAATTTTTTTCAAAATAAAAACTGAAACGCACCCGACATTGATGCTTTAATATATTCTTTATTATTTTTGGCAATTTCAGCATGATACTTGAATTTCTCACTTATTAAAATAAATTTGAGCGCCCCTAGGGCTCGCGCGATTATGCTTGCGACTCAGTAACATTTTATTGATTCTTTAGAAATTAAATCATGTTTAATTTTCTCAAAGCGCT
>JBAGKK010512695.1:0-13874 GCA_037177015.1 Euceroptres primus | reverse complement strand
TTTTCTTATATTTATTATCTATGAGAATAATATGAGAAATATTTATTTTATAAATATAAAAGTTATAAATATAATATTAATAATATAATATTAATATCATCATATTAATATTATAATAATATTAATATAATAATATATAATATAGTTATAATTATATACAATATTTATTTATTTTTATTTATTATATTTTCTTTATATTCTCTATTCTATTTAAATTTTTCAATACTTCTGAAGATCAAAGTAAATTGAGATTTTGTAGTCACGTTATCATTAAAAAAAGTTATATTTATTGAACTCTTATTATTAGTTAAATTTCAAAGAAATAGGATAAAATGTGAACAATTATGTAATGAAAAAAGTAATTAAAGTAGTGTAATAAAAGTAATGAAAATATTGTAAAGTTGCAAAATATTATAAAAAATTATTAGACTACAATAAAAAATCGAATTGAAAGATGAAAGTAATTATTCTTATTAAATGAATATTGTGGGTGAAGAAAGTTGGCCTTTGATTTAAGTTGTGACAATGCACAGTTCATTAAAATTTTTATTTTAAATTAAATAAAATAATTGGGGAAAACGAACGTCAGCAGGTGGATCTTTGGAATCCTTTCAACCTCAAGAAAATCTCGAATACTAACTTAAAAAAAATTAAATTAACGATTGAAATTATAATAAAGAAACTACTTTATAATTTGGTAAAGTAGGAAGCGTGCGACATGCTAGGAAAAATCTATTAGTGGACGGATGGTAGAACGTGAAATTATCTTTTCTTTTTCCTGAAAAAGAAAGACGCAGTCGTCGGCAATTGCTAAATCCTTCCATTTTAACCTGCATCGCCTTTCCTGAAAAATAAGCAGGTTATAAGATTTTGATCTCACAAATGTAAATATTTCTTATAATTACAAATTTCAAACAACTTACTGCTGGATCTCGCTTTAGTTCCGTGCGTGATTTGTGAGGAAATGCTTTCGGGTTCTCTGCTCAATTATACTGCCTCCATGCAGCATAATGCTTCCAGTCAGGATTTTGTTCAGATGGGTGCACCATTGCTTTAGACAGTACCTGACTATTAGCCATAAAAATT
Source organism: Euceroptres primus (assembly GCA_037177015.1). Taxonomy (NCBI): domain Eukaryota; kingdom Metazoa; phylum Arthropoda; class Insecta; order Hymenoptera; family Figitidae; genus Euceroptres; species Euceroptres primus. Next base: position 12,788 of record JBAGKK010512695.1, on the reverse strand, counting down.
CCGTTTGAAGGAGACTTCTATGCTCTTTACAAGTCAGCCACTCAAAGTCTAGCCGTACTTTAACGAAGGCCACTAGAGTTGCACCAACATTTCGTCGAAAACACATCTGGGGCAACTTTTTAAAAATAGCCCCAGTTTCTTGCATGAAACCCCGTTCATAGTAGTCCATGGCGGAGATCTGGATTTTACTTTGAGCGGGCTCTCTAATGTTTTCAGTGTGCTGTGTGAAAAAAAACTGATTAGCAATTCGCACAGCTTTCACACAGATGATGCGACAACAAGTGCCTGACAAAGGATGCAGCATTTCGTCGATTAGTTCGAAAGCTTAACCGACTTGTTTTAAAAGTCGATCTAACTGGATGCTCTGCCTCATCGAAGGGATAGGACTTCTTTGCACGCCATACTCCGTTGGAACCATAGTCTCCCTCGAGTAAGGCGTGCAGAGTAAACAGCGTGCTTGAAGTATCTTTGATGCATGGAGTGAGGTGACATCAAATTCTGGATTAATAAAGTCTTGAAGATGCCGTCTACCTAAATGCAATTGAGTTTCACGAAACAATGACTATGACTTCTAACGACACCAAAGAAATTTTACAGTGCGTCTTTGTTAAACAGGCCTAATTTCAAGAAAGCGAATCCTAATCCCTTCACCTTTTCCCACACCTTCCTTAAACCATCCAAAATGTCTGGCCAGCTGTTCAAGCAAGGTAGGTTTGGAAGAGGTAGGCCTGTCGTTTTGTCTAGAAACTTCATCCTTCTTAGCGTTTCATGAGCAGACGAACAAAACTCCAGATGAGAACTACGTTCGCGAATAACCCCTTTTAAAGGTTTGTCAGGATTTAAACTCTGACCGTTGATTGAATCAAATAATCTGTCTTGGAAGATGTAGAAGTCCGCAGTGTGATTGGCCTCTGGAGGCATTTTGAGTAGACCATCTGGCGTGCTGATGGGACCTAGAACAATGAAATATGTGACATGCTGTGACAAAATGTCTTCAACAAATGACATCAGAATTTTAGAAAATATACGTTACCTTGCAGCCGAAGACAATATCGTATGAAATTTCCCATCGACTCGTTTAGAACCTGATTACAGTAGGAGACTTTTATCTTTTTTAGCTTATTCACCCTGACATGTTTCGCGGTTAATTTAGGCATGAACTTATTTTGCCAATCTCCATTATTATCGATGTCAAAAGCTATCTCGATGTGGTCCCAAGAAGCGATTTTTCTTTCCGTGTTCTGCTCGACGGTCGAAGTGCTTACAGTTCTGCTTTTTTTGCTTTGTGGCTTGTAATCCATCTCAAGATTCTTCTGTGACAAATTATTCCTTATGCTCTTGTTGACGTGAACTGGATCGAAAATAGCTATAAGCTTAACACCTTCGATCTCCATTTCGATTGGATGTCCTGCAAAGTAAAATCTGATATGTAGTATATACATTTAATAAAATAATAATTGTTTTTTGTAGTTGTAACGTAAAATTAGTCCCAATCAGTCTTCGTAAATATTACAAAATTTACTATGAAAAACATGAACATAAATTACAATTATTGTTATCAAAGAAGAATAAGAACAATTTTTCGTACCAGGTTCAATGCCGTTCCTCGCGCAATTCGCTTCGTATTGCCTTCTAAGTTATTTTATAGCCTTCACGTTTGAAGGACCTTGATCGCAAATGGTGACAACTAGTTGTAGTACGGAGTCCTTTACTGCTCTGACATTCTCCTTAATCACCGAAGTAAGCTTCTTCCACGTTGTTCAGGAATTACCGTAATAATATGAGATCGTTTTCTTTGCGCCAGTCTTCAGTGTGCGGATTAAAAATACTAACACATGATCAGCAAATTTACTCGTTCTGACAGTGCCGAAATCCTCGAAACCAACAATCAAATCCTTCTTAGGATCGTACCAGACATGTGATTGACCGTGAAATTCGTCCCACATCAGTTCTGTCACTTTATCTCTCTCGTCTTTCATATTGCTCACACTTTCTCCTAAATTTCCCATGACATTTCCGTTAATTCTAGTGTGCAGATTTAATTTACGAAGAGATCGCCGTAGAGTTCTCGGTGATGGTGCTGTTATTAGTGCTCTCAAAACATTGTTGGCCTTTTTGGATATTTTGTAAATTGCTTTGAACAACTCTTTCTGACCGACGGTAAACCTACAACCTTGTGCTTTCTTTCCTGCATTATCAAATTGCATATTTATAAGATCTTTTTGGCTGCTTGACAACTTCTCGATATTCGCAGGCTGTATTCGTTTCATATACATTATACGTTCTTTAGCTCTGCAATAAATATGTACAGAGCTTACAATAATTTTTATACAATCTAAATGTAAAAAAAAAGCTAATTTAGTACAATAATTTTAAAGTTATAAATAATTAAAGGATATTACAATGCAATTAAATTTTAAAATAAGCTAATTAAGTGCAATAATTTTAAAATTGTAAACAATTGAAGGATATTACAATTAAATTAAATTTTAAAAAAGCTAATTAAACGCAATAATTTTAAAATCATAAATAATTGAAAGACATTACAATCCTTATCACAAAGAAACGGAAAACATAAATAAATAATCAATTAAAAATTAAATTTCTATATGTACAATTTCAATACCCTGTAAGCTCTACTATATTCTATAATTTTCGTATCCTACATGTGACGTTATCGTCACAATGATTTGGACAGGAGGAAGTAACTATGTGTTCAATTACATATACTTCCTCATTGAAACTACTACCATCGTTACCGTACCTTTGAAGCTTCACGGCAGTTTTGTAGTAACGTTTCCTCACTGTCTTCGCAATAACGTGAATTTCTTTGGCTTCTCGAGTTAATGGGACGTTGCGCGTTTTACCTAGGAAAAGACGTTTGCCTTTCGCTTTCGTGGATGCACTTTTAGCAACCCTTTCGTTTTTAGAGCGTGACGACTTAGGTGTTACGGCATCACCCGTAGTTTCTCGCTGTGACGGTGAGCCTCCCAGTAAGGTAGTAACTTCAGATTCTTCATTAACAGTACTCGACGAAGAAGCACGCTCTGGATTGGCAGATTTTGCGTGCATTTTAAAAGATCAATCCGTTCCTTCTCTTTCTGCACTCGACGTTTCCGCACTACTTCCCTTGCAATATCAAGTTCTGATTGATCTACCAGATTTAACTGTGGATCATAAGAATCTCGTTTGCGTTTCTTTGATGTAAGTGGTGAGAAATGTCTCATTTCATCAGTAAAGAAAGTGCTTAATGTTGAATAACTTAAGGGCGGAGATGCATGGAGAGGCAACATATTCTGTATCAGAGTTTCATCCTTAAATGCATTATGAAGACTGTGATTGGAATGTTCCATTTCACGGTCCTTAATGAAGCACGCTGTTTCTTCTATTTCGTCATCTCTTCGGGTCTCCGTGATCTTGTTCAACAGCAACAATTTCATGCAAATGACGTGTTGGAATGGCATCGAATTTCAATCTGCATTTGATTTCTCGTCCTATATATGCTGATTCGTCAAAATGCCGCTGGCATACCTTGTATTTTTTCGACATAATCTCCTCATACGAGAGTTTTTTGAGGACTGGGCTATTAATCTCTTCAAGCCATTGATTTCCAATAAAAGTGTTTTTTGGGAACAAACGCGATTTTGCGCCTGACTTTGAAGAACAGCCTGGAACAATGCATTTTCTGACTATGTTGAAAATCAATGTATCTGAAAGAAAGCACACATATCTAATTATCGATTATTAAATATCATTTATAAAATTAAACTTAAAATATTCTTTTACAATTTCGAAATATATGCAGTAATTGTTATTCAGATTTTCAAGATTGTTTGGAAATTAGATTGCATAATTTTAATTACACAAAATTCAGAAATAAAAAAATATTCCTAATATTGAAAACATCAATTAATTCGCACATTAATATGGAGCCTATGGACATTTTTAATAATTAAATCACCCTAAATAAGTAAAATTTTAAATAATTCATAACTTTAGTCAAACCTACATTACTATTTAAATTAACTTTTGCAATGATCAAGATTTTCATGGACACGAGAGTAGAAATTTCCCAAGTGAACCTACGATTTTTGACGTTGAAAAGAAAATTAAAACTAAGTATTGCAAAATAATCTACTCATTAGTATTAAGTCACGTTATAAAAATTTTTGAGAAAAATGCATTTGTTTATTTACAATGTGTGATTAAACATTTCTGCATTGTTTGATTAAAAAATTATTATTTTGTAAACTTTTATGAAAAATTGATGAAAATTTTAAGGGGTGGTGAAAAATGAATGCAATTAACAATAACATTCTCAACATCGTGCGTTTTATTATTGTTGCTAATTTATATCATTTTAATTTAATAAACAGGCTTGTGCTTTCCCGCTTGACTATTATGAACATTTATGCAAGTTCGAACATTTCCAAAGTGTCCAATATAGAGTGAATATGCAACTGGAAAATGCGGAAATTAAAAGAAAGGTTTCACCTTTTCAAAAATTGAAGGTTTTGAAAAGTGAAATGTTTTCAAATTGTAATGTAAAATATTCTTTTATAATATTTGCAAATTCCAAATGTGAAAATTATAAATTGTTACTTTGTAATGGTGAATTTGTAGTATTTGCAAATTCTAAATTTGAAAATTGTAAATTGTAGCTTTGTAATGGTAAATTTGTAATATTTACAAATTCTAGATTTAAAAACTGTAAATTGAAAATTGTAACTTTGTAATGTTAAATTTGTGTAATGTAAATTTTACATTATAAACTTGTGAATTGAAAATGTAATTGTAAATTTTTAAGTTAGTAACTGTAAATTGAACAATCTAAATTTGTAAATTGTAAACTGTAAATCTGTAACTTGTAAATTTAAAAATTTGAAAATTTTTAATTGTAAATTTGTAAATAGTAAGTTTGTAATTTATATTGCACACTGTAACTGTAAATTGTAAATTTGTAAATTGAAATTATAAATTTTTAATTGCAAATTATATGTTCGTACTTGTAAATTTCAAATTGTAATCTGTAAGTTTCTAATTGTAAATTGTATAGTACAACTCTGTTAATTGTAAATTTGTGAATTGTATTTGTAAATTTTTAGAATGTAATTGTAGATTTGAAATTGTAATTATAATTTCGCACTTATAAATAGTACATTGCAAATTTAATTGTAAACTGTAAATTTGTAATACACAATTCTAAATTTTTTTGCTTGTGATTTTAAATTGTACTTACCGTATGATTTGTAAATTGTAAGTTTAAAATTGTAAATTTTACTGTGAAATCTGTAAATTTGTGAATTGCAGTTGTAAATTGTCAGTTTTTAATTGTGAATTGTACATTGTAAATTGCAGTTTTTGTTTACTGCAAATTTTTTATTTTGTAATTGTAAATTGTTACACTTGCTTACACTTTCGTACAACTTTTCATCCCATTACACAAAATTTGCTGGTTACACAAAACTTTTGCTGATCATTGCTGATTGTTTTTTTAAAAATTGTAACCTCGTTGTCCGTTACAGGCAACTATTTCACATGCGCAATGCAATTCACTCGACTCTCGCGCGCCTTTCTCGGACGACCCCTGAAGCTCAGCTCTCTCGTCCCACCTTCCCCTATAAGTTACCCCAAAAATATGCCCGAGTGCCGTACCCATTACTAAAATTTTATAGGGGATCAATCCTTTATCATTACATTCCAGGTCGCTAAAAATGATCAAGGGACAAGGGGTGATTCTGTTCCTCTAACCCACAAAAATATTTCTGAAGAATCAATTTTAGCGATTAGAAATAAAGATAATTTATGCTTGCCGAGATATTTAGTGGCCGCGCGTATTTTTTCTGAGCGTGGTCAAATCCGATCTGGTCCTTTATACCGTGCATGGAATAAAGTACGTGATGATACGTCAGTCATGCAGAGGAAGTTAGCGGTAAAAATCATCAATGACGCAAATGTCATGGTTCCCGAGGACGGTTGTGGATTTCGTGAAATACATCAATTTCAATTGCATCTCGCGCGTGAACAAATAGCTATCATAGTCTACGAATTTAATGATTTCGGTAAGGGGACAAGACCACCCTTATATAACGGAAGAAGAGAAGTTGTAGCAACAGGCCAGGCTGTTCTTCATAACCTGCACATAATGTTTTACCGTAAGCGTAAGCATTATCAGCCAATTTGAAATCTTAGTGCAGCCGCCGGGGCTCCAGGCTTTTGCATTCCCTGCAACAAGAGTTACTTTGACGTAGGGAGTCATTGGTGCTCAAATAAATGTAACGCGTGCATGTCATCACCGCCATGTGCTACTAGCTCCGAGAATAATTCGATTCAGAATATAAAATGTGGAACTTGTAGTCGGTATTTTCATGGTCAGGAATGCTTTCGGAAACATCTTGAGCAAAATTCTTACACAAAAAAAACAAGTGTATGTAAAGCACTACAAATTTCCTCAGGATGTTCACGATTCGTTAACAAATGGGTTGACCGTAATCGTGAATGTGGAAAATTTTATTGTGAAAACTGAAGATGCAAGCGTGACTATAATCGTCAATTTTATATAGAGCCTGTTCTTAATAAACCCTGTAAAAACACTCAAAAAGTGTGTTTTGTATTTTATGATTTGGAAACCCAGCAGTGTGATACATTATCGGGTGATCCAAATTTGTGTGGAGCAGAGGGTATAAACCGATTATATTAATCGTTAAGACTTGTCGGAAAATTGCAATTACTGTGGAATTTGCCAACACGTTTTCAAAGGTGAAAATGTAATCGGTGATCTTGTGGAACTTGTCACCCAAAAACAAAATTTGGGTCTCACTGTGTTTCAGTACAAAAACGGCCCCCAAGCCAAATGAGATTTCGTATCAACTATTCGAATGCACTTGCCTTAAGATTGTTTTTTGCAAATCTTCTTTTCGATAGCCGCCATATTGAATAAGTAATCGTTGATTATACGAATTTCATTTTTCGCAACTTTTAGCTAAACTAATCATTGGAAAAATTTGAAAAAATTCACAGTACTTCTTGACACCAAAAGACATCTCTGTAAATTTTTTTAAATTTTTGCGTGCGAAATTCACAATAAAAAAAATTGCAAAAATTTTTGCATGCAATTTTTTAAATTTAAAAATCCATTAGCAAAGTCGAGTTTCTCACCACGAATGATTCCCCCAAAGACGCATATATCCCAATTTTTTAAGATTTTTAAACGATGTGGACGATACTCAAAAATAACGATTATTGTCAAATTCCGTGGTTTCGATGGTGTTCGTCGTTAAGGTGTCTTTGCCGGTTTTTTTTTGTACAGACATTATTTCGTTGCTTGTAATTAATCAGTATTTTTAAGAATGATAATGATAAATATTCTACATTACTTAATTAATATAATTATTATTTGTCATCGTCAAAAAATTTTTTAAATAATATCTCCGGCAGTGTATGCTCTATTTTTTATACCAACCATTATGAGACAAAGTCCAGCAAAAGCCGATTCTTTTGCTAGAGTATTGAAGCATCCGTAAAAAAAACGATCAATGAACCAAAATGCCTTTATTGGAATCTATGTTCATAGTGTGAAAGTAAATTGATAAACGTATGCTGGATGTCATAGTTTGTTCTATAATACGTACTACGATGAGGAAGAAACATATTCTGAATTGAAGTCCACTTTCCCAAAAAATTTTTAATTGTATTTCTGACTATTGGGATCACATCCAGCAACCCTCTTGAGGCACTCCTATTATTCACAATAATAAGACCTTTTCAAATAAGACCTAGGGGTGGTTTCAAAAAGAGTTTCCAGATAAATGTCAAAAATGACAATTTTCAAAGTATCAAAGTCCCCAAAAAATTTTTATCTGCATTTCTGACTACTGAGATCACTTTGGACAACCCTTCTGAGGCACCCCTATTATCTTAAAGTTTTCAAATAAGACCTAGGGTTGGTTTCGAAAAGAGTTTCCAAATAAATGTCAAAAATTACATTTTTTTAAACTATCAAAGTCCCCAAAAAAATTTCAATTGCATTACTGACTATTGGGATCACATCCGCCAACCTTCTTGAAGCACGTCTATTATCCCCAAGTTTTCAAATAAGACCTAAGGGTGATTTCCAAAAGAATTTGCAGTTAAATGTCAAAAAGGACCATTTTCAAAGTAACAAAGTCCCCAAAAAATTTTTATCTGCATTCCTGACAATTGGGATCACATTCGACAACCCTCCGAAGGCACCCCTATTTTGTCGGATGTGATCCCAATAGTCAGAAATCCAATTAAAATTTTTTTGGGGACTCTGATACTTTGAAAATTGTCGTTTTTGACATTTATCTGCAAATTCTTTTTGAACCACCCCTAGGTTTTATTTGAAAACTTGTGAATAATAGGCGTGTCTCAGGAGGGTTGTCGGATGCATTCCAAATAGTCAGAAATGCAATTAAAAATTTTTTGGGAACTCTGATACTTTGAAAATTGTCATTTTTGAATTTTATCTGGAAACTCTATTCGAAACCACCCCTAGGTCTAATTTTGAAACTTCTGGGTAATAAGGGTGCCTTAGGAGGATTGTCGGATGTGATTTCAATTAAAAGAAATGCAATTAAAAAATTTTTGTGGACTTTGATACTTTGAAAATTGCCATTTTTGACATTTATCTGAAAATTTTTTTTGAAACCACCCTTAGGTCTAATTTGAAAATTTGGGGATAATATGGGTGCCTCAGGAGGGTTGTCGGATGTGATTCCAATAGTCAGAAATGCAGCTAAAATTTTTTTGGGGACTTTGATACTTTGAAAATTGTCATTTTTCACATTTATCTGGAAACTCTTTCCGAAACCACCCCTAGGTCTTGTTTGAAAACTTGTAGTCAGAAATGCAGATAAAAATTTTTTGGGGACTTTGATACTTTGAAAATTGTCATTTTTGACATTTATCTGGAAACTCTTTTTGAAACCACCCCTAGGTCTTATTTGAAAAGGTCTTATTATTGTGAATAATAGGGGTGTCTCAGGAGGGTTGCCGGATGTGATCGCAATAGTCAGAAATACAATTTAAAATTTTTGGGGAAAGTGGACTTCAATTCAGAATATGTTTCTTCCTCATCGTAGTGCATATTATAGAGCAAACTATGACATCCAGCATACGTTGATCAATTTACTTTCACACTATGAACATAGATTCCAATAAAGGCATTTTGGTTCATAGAACGTTCTTTTGACGGATGCGTCAAACTCTAGCAAAAGAAACGGCTTCTGCTGAACTTTGTCTCATAATGGTTGGGATAAGAGATAGAGCATACACTGCCGAAGAAATTATTAAAAAATTTTTTTGATGATGACAATTAATAATTATATTAATTGAATGATGTAGAATATTTATCATTGACATTGTTGAAAATACTGATAAATTACAAGCAATGAAATAATGTCTGTACAAAAAAAAGCCGGCAAAGACACCTTAACGACGAACACCATCGAAACCATGAAATTTGACAATAATCGTTATTTTTTAGTATCGTCCACATTGTTTAAAAATCTGAAAAAATTAGGAAATATGCATCTTTGGGGGACTTATCCGTGGTGAAAAACTCGACTTTGCTAATGGATTTTTTAATTAAAAAATTGCATGCAAAAATTTTTGCATTTTTTTCATTGTGAACTTCACACGCAAAAATTTGAAAAAAATTTATGGAGATGTCTTTTGATGTCAAGAAGTACTGTGAATTTTTTCAGATTCTTCCAATGATTAGTTTAGCTAAAAACTGCGAAAAACGAAATTCGTATAATCAATGCTTACTCATCCAATATGGTGGCTATCGGGCTGAAGATTTGCCAAAAACAATCTTAAACCAAGTGACTTCGAGTAATTGATACGAAATCTCATTTGGCTTGGGTACCGTTTTTGTATTGAAACCCGGTGAGACCCTTTGCAGAAGTCGTTTGCAGTGCTTATAATGCCAAAGGCTTTGATGCGCAATTTATTTTGAAATATTTTGTAGAAAAGAAGGGTACAAGGATTCGTTCACAAGTTATAACTTCAGGGACAAGTATAATTTTGATGCAAGTAGGAAAAACTAAATTTATAGACAGTCTTACTTATTTGCATATGCCTTTAAGCAAACTTCCAAAAGCTTTTGGTATTGAAGGTACAGTTCAGAAAAAAGGTATTATTCTACATTTATTTAATAAGCGTGAAAATTTCAATTACAAGGGTCCTATACCTGCGGCAGAACTTTATTCTTCAGACACAATGTCTACCGAAGCAAGGACTGATTTTTATAATTGGTACGAAACTCTCGCTAACGATCCTAAATATGTATTTGATTTTCCGGAAGAATTGGGCGAATACTGCGTAAACGACGTATCAATTTTACCCTTAGCGTGCCTTGCCTTTCGGGACATTTTCTTAAACCGAGCCAATGTGTGTCGCTTCACGGAGAGTACAACAATAGCCTCGGCTTGCACTAAAGTATTCCGTATGAGCTTCCTTCAGCCGGATACTATTGGTTCTATATCCCTATATTTCAAATTACGGTAAATTTCCTGTCGGCTACCCTAAAATTTTTGTGGGTGATGAGTGCAAAGAGTTGGTCGGACCCGAGTTCAATGACCTGTCGCAGGTTGAGGGATTCGTCAAACCCTACCGTAAATCTAGACGATTTCTAGATAAGATCGTCTAGGAACACATAATCTAGAATTGATAGAAACTCTAAAAATGATGTTCTTTTTTTGCTATCTCTTATCGTTTACGAGATACTTGATACTTATTCTAATTTTGAACTTTTTAAAACAAATTTCAGATGCTTGTAATCGTGAAAATCCATAGGATCTGAATTTTCAAACGTCAAATGTCTAATTACAAAACTGCAAAAAAATTTTTAATACATTTTAATCCTCTTTACCTGGCCCATTGTTTTATTGCAGAGTTCGTGGAAAAGGTTCTCGCCTGGAACTTGGTCGGAACTATCGGTGCACACACGTTCGTTCCGCAGTAAAAAATGAACATCGATACGCATTCGAGTTGGTTCCGGTGCTTACCCAAGGCCTCTCCGGCCCTTCTCTGATCTTCTACCAGCGGACCAAGATACCGTTGTCGCTGAGAGCATTGCGTTCTGTGACATAATAATCAGTACCGTCTCTTTATTATAATAATAATAAAACTAAAAAAATGTTAAGTAAGAAAAACTGAAGTCAATAGCATAATTTGAAAAATTATAAATACTCCCGGTTAAAATAGTTAAAAATATTAAAATTTAAGAAATTTAAAACAGAAGAAAGAAATAATAAAATAAAAAAATAAATATATAAATAAAAAGAGACGATAGGGGATTTGGTTGGTTGCCTTCTCATTTTTCTTTCCTCTTTTTTATTTTTGTATGATCTTTTTGGAGGATCTTTTTTTGAATTATAATAGGAGCATTTTAAGGTGTTTGTCCCAATTTGGTAGTTGGATTCTTGGTTTTATTTTCGGGAGTTCTATACATTAAAAATATTAACTAAAAGAATAATGTTAAAAAACATATTTAAAAATTTTTTAAAAAAATAATGTTAATATTTTTCACTATTTTGTTTCTAAATGTGATTCGCGCTCCATGTACTTTTCCTTCACACGTTTTCCAGGCTTAGGACTGGTAGCATACAGCCTCAACACTTTCTTCTATACTGGCGTGTTTAAAAAATATGAGAAATAGCTGTTTTCAACTAATAACACTAGAAAAAAAGTGTCGTCTAATAATAAATGACTAAACTTTACGCTAAAACAGCTACTGTCAAATAATAAACCTTAATAAATAAGGCAGCTATTTCCGGGGCCCTAAAATCACATGCAAGTTATAATTTTACACATATCTATTGTCAAAATTTAAACTACAAACATGTTAGGCTAGCTATATCTTTAAGGTTTAATTTCAAATTCGCGACATAGAATTAAACTTTGCCTGGTAGAAATTTACGTGAGACTTGAACGAAATCTAATCTGCTTATTTTTCCGCTTTTGAAAAGGAACATTTCTTTGACAAAAATTTTCTTTTTCTATAATTTCACACCTTCTTTCTCCAGTGCTTTTCATTTTTATGTAAACTTTGGATTGAACATCTTTTAACCCTTCAACGAATGCAAATACATTTGGCTTGGTATTAAAATTAACGTTAAATTTAGAATGAAAGGATTCGCAACTATTTGTAGTACGCGTGGTTGTGGGTAAACTCAGCCCAAATATGAGGTGGAAAATTTGAATCTTTTGCTACATATGTTTCTAAAATGTAATCACAAAATTTGTGAACTCTCTTGTCATTCAGTAGAATAGTGATAAGGTCGTCAGTAAAGCAATCATCTACGTCTGATGGGTCTAAAAATGCAAGGCTGAAAAAGCTCTCTAAAAAATTTCCAATTTCTGAATTTTTTTTTTTATATTCTATACCCAATCCAAATTACTGCCGAAACTTTTATCACAGTTCTTTAAGAAAGTGGTAGGTTGAGAGAGAGGTAAAGAGGCGACAGTGATAAGTCCCCCGTACCCTTTGCTCCTCACTAAGACCCAGGAAAGGAGAGGGGATAGGATGCAAACTGGGACCCCCCACCGAAGCTCGTTAAGAAATTAAGAGACCTGGGAACTCGAGTGCTTTCCTGACCGCGGGAACGAAATCGTGTGTAGCCGGTACTACAGTTGTCGTAAAACAGTGAGCAGGAATAGAGGATTAAAATCTGAAACTAAAAGTTTTTGCAGTTTTGGAATTAGCAAATTGATAGTTAAAAATTCATAATCTACGTATTTTTAAGATTACAAATATCTAA
>JBAGKK010512684.1:0-13874 GCA_037177015.1 Euceroptres primus | reverse complement strand
GTAGCCCTTTTAGTGACCTTTAATTTTAAAAAAAGAAAAATTAAATATCTTTTATGGCTTACGAATAATCGCGATTCGTTTTTTGTTGAACAGACTGTAATTGCATGCTTTCAACGCTTTCAACGCTATTAAAAATCAAATGCTCTGCGGTTGCGGTCACCTAACCCTAACAACTAAACCTCATGACTAACCTAACTTTAAAATGTTAAAGTTTCTACGGAGGACTTGGGCCCTGAGAATGTTGTCGTCCCTAACGCTTCTCATTTTACCTTACTGTTGTGTAATTCCTATTGTAATAAAGTGAATCGTTAATATTACATTACCTTGCGTTATTTTATAATAATTATACTGGTATGAACGTAATAAAATCCTTACATCAATTATTACGTATCAGAATTTTCACTTTTAAACTTGAGACTTTACACAACTTTGCATTATTTATAGTTCTATTTTGTATTAAATTCTAAAATAACAATAGACTTTCTCTAAATGCAGTAATGCCCTCCATTTACCAAACTGATTCGGTAAATTTTAATTAATAAATTTTCTCCGTGTGAAATCGGATGAAATATTATTGAAAAAATACTATGTCTACAATCATAAATAATAAAAAACAAAAATTAGTACATGAAAACAAATAATAGTCCATAAACTTAATCGTTATATCAGTTCCTAAAAAGGTTTATGGAACGATGAACTGTTAGCTTTTCAGTGAGAGTTTTTTCATCAGGAAACACAACATGAATTAAAATGCAGTGAGAACATTTAAGTTACCATATTTTGCAAAGCGTTTACTATTCTAAATATCTCTGGGATCATCGCAACCCACGTCATACTTGGTGAGGAAGACAAATAGTTTGCAGGATAGTCCATGAAGGCAAACATGCCGACCACGTCTTGGTCACTTCCTATTTTAATATAAAAAAAGCTATTAATGATTCACCATTCACTTTGTAAAACCTACAATGTCTCTATATAACTGTTCCTTACATTGCTGCACAAATGCACAAGGAGGAGGTCACAGGTTGGTTAGAAATCCAATTTGTTCCATTGGATCTGATTTAGTTTGAATAATCTCGCAATCCAACATGATTCTACACATGCTTATTCTCTCATTTTCATTTGACCACAGAAAGTCGATAGTCAATAGAGCTTACTCCAATTCCTGTAACTTAATAGAACGCAATATGATTTTTATTAGAGAAACTATACATATAATTTCCGGTTTGCGATGTTGCTACCACGAATCTCAGGCTTCACAGCGCAAAATGCTCTTAAAAAAGGGAAAAAAGTGTGTTTTTTCACAAAAAGAGGGGAAAAATTATATTAAAGTTATATACAACTTTTATGATTCTGCATGAGACAAAAGGGAACAATTCTTTTATCAGAAATGTTACATTAAAGTTTATTCAGCTCTATTAAGGATGTTCTCCCCAGGTGGAAAAATTATGCATAATCTACATATATATGCATAATGAACTATGGGTAGTCACTATGCCAAAAATTACGCATAAATTATGCATATTCAATAAATCTGAAGGTATCAAAATGTGGCAAACAGATGCAAAAATAGTTGTCATTTGTTTGCAACGTTTTATGCATATTTTTTTGCATAGTGACTACCCATAGTTCATTATGCATAGATTATGCATAATAATTTTTCCACCTGGGTCCAATTCAATTTTTATGTTGAATTATAAAATCAACAAAAAAGAGCCTTTTGTTAATTCCGACGAATTTTAGAACAGCAACTGAAGAGTTTTACATTTAAAAAATAATTTGAGTTATAATTGTTCATTTAAAAGTACATAGTTATTTGAATGTTTGTGTTCTTTCCTTCATCATAGACAAAATACGTAAACATATTGAATTAAATTATACGATTTTGAATAAAGAGTTCGATTTTAAACTCTTTAAATTTTAAGTACTTCAAATTTTCAATTATTCAATTTTGAAAGATTTGATATTGAAGTGTTCAATTTGGAACATTTTTAAATGTTTAATTATTCAGTTTCAGGATGCCTAATTCCAGAAGAAGTTCAATTCTTAAGACTAAATTTAAAATTGTGGAATATCTAATTTTTTAATTTTAAAATTTTATTGAAGTATCTAATTTTTGATATTTAATTATTTAATGAGAATTAAAAAAATATACAGTATTTCATGCTCATTTCAAGATTTCAAGTCTGCCACAAAGAGTCTCTTTCTGCTCTATTTTTGGACACTTTTATTTTTCAAAAAGTTGCTATTGGTCACTTCTTTATTTAAAGCTACTTTTGCTTATTTTCAAAATAAGGTACTTTTACACTTATTTCAAAGGATTTTTTTCACTTTTTTCATATTCAGGTACCTCCGTTTATTTGTAATTTTTTCACATTTATACATTTATTGCAAATATAAATATATTTGAACATTTTTATAAGAATTGCTACTTTAGAAATTGAACAATTAAAAATTAAATAGTTCACAATTATACACGAATTCAAACTGAAAATAATCGCAAAGATCAAATCAAGGTAAAATCATTCAAAAATTGGAGAATGTAACTTTTAAATTGAGTTTTAAATGTTAAAAAATTTAAAATAAAAAAATGTGCAATTCAAAGCGTTCAAAGTTTAATATAGATAGAAATATATTTTACAAATTGTTTAGTTTTAAATTTGAATTGTTCAAAATAGTACAATTGCAAATTCAAAGGGCCTAGAATTGAACAAAATTCTTAATTTAAAATGTTAAAAATTCAACAGTGTCGAATTGAATGCATTTAAAATTAAACAGTTTTGAATTAAAAGCTTCAAATAGAATAATAATGTCGGTAAACTTTTTTAATTTTGAAGTCATCTAATTTGAAATTTTTCACATTCAAACACTCCATTACTTCATTTTGAATCTGATGACGAATTTTGATGGCATTAAGATTCAAATTGTTCAATTATACTGAATAATTAAATTTTAAAAATAAAGTTTTAAAAATTCTCAAACGGTTGCGTTTTAAATATTATACATTATAAAATATAGGAGACTTCTAATTTTATATTTTCCAATTCTAAGCATTTAAAATTCCAAATTATTTAGTCTTCAACGCATGGATAGGTTTGAAATTTATTAATTTCAACAAATTAAAAAATTTTAACTTTAGGGTCAAAATAAATAATTCAATTAATTTTTAATTGAACCAAACGTTTCGGCGCACAATGGTTGTCCTCGTCAGTGATTTTTGTTTATTCTGCAAACACATTTAGAAAAAATTTTTGTATCAGGGACGCAGTGTACGAATGTAGTTTAAAAAAATTTTTGGCAGATTAGTATTCTTTGTTGAATTTCAAAGTTTGAATGTTGTAAGAAATAATTATTCATTTGGTATCATGCAGTCTTAAACAGTTTTGAAGAGTGTGCACTATGATTTAGATGAAATAAGAAATAAAAATATTTTTATTGTTCTTACAATAATTGGACAAACTTATGTGTTTTAAGCAATTAATAAATTTTTTGTAATATATTACACTCAAAAAAATTTCTCATTATATTAACCAGAATTCTGGTTAAATATGCCCTTACTATTTTTTCTGGTTAGAGTAACCAGAATTCTGGTTAAACTAACCAGAAATTCTGATTAAAACAATCAGAATTCTGATTACTTTAACCAGAAAAAATAGTAAAGGCATATTTAACCAGAATTCTGATTAATTTAACCAGACATTTTTTTGAGTGTAGAATTTTCAAATTTGGTTTAGTAAAGTCTTAAATAATAATACCTTTGTTAATGATTCCACAAATTAAAAAGTGTGTTGTCCTTATAATAACTGGACTAAGTTATTTGTTTTATGCAACTAGTAATCAAATTTGTAATATAACATAAGGATCTAGTACAGTCTTAAGTAATAATAACTTTGGTAACTTTGGTACAGTTCGCAGAAATTAAAAAATATATTGTCCTTACAATAGTTGGATGAACTTACTTGTTTTAAGCAACAAATAAAAGTTGTTATGTTAAAGCCAAAATTAACATCCAATATTATAAACGATTATTTTCATCGAAGGTCAGTATAATCCCCCACTGAGTATTATAAAAAATTTTGAGTTTAGAATGCTTGGTAGTGACCTTTTTTCAGTTTAACAATCTAAAAATAAAGACTCTTTTCACTGTTAAAAAATTCTTGAAATTTCAACCACTTTTCATTTACTGTGATTGAAAATTGATTTACTGTGATTGCAATTCATTTATACTTTTGGTTAAAAATGCATTCATTTTGGCTGCATTCATTTTGGCTGCTATTTGCTTTTGGTTGAAAATTAATTCAGTTACGGCAATTATTGAAGTTTTCTTCTAAGTACTTTATTGGTCATCGATTTTGGAAGTGTTTAATTTTAAATGTTCCTCATTTTTAAATTTAGAAATTATCGTCTTGCATTCAAATTATTAAACTTCTTGATTTAAAAACGTCCGAATTGTTTTTCTTAATATTGTTGCACCTTGAAGTCAGCTCAAAATATTGAAATCTTAAAATATGCTTAAAAACATCTAAAAATGTCGAATCTTATTGGATTTTATTAATTCAGTCTGCATATAAAGGGACAAACGAGAAAAGATGGTAAAAAGGGGAAGTTTTTTTTTTGAAAAGGTGGAAATCTTGAAAATAGGGTTAAAAAGAGGGAATCTTGAAAATAGGGTTAAAGTAGGGGAACAAAGAAAGACTGAGAAGTCTGGAATCTTGATATATTTTCTTTCAGAATTATATAATGAAATTAATTATTCATCTTTAGGAAATCTTTGTTTTCTGATTTTTCAATCATGAACAATTGATAATTGATTACCGATATCTCGTGCAATAAAATGTTATCAGGTTGATTCCTTATCTTCACGACATGATTCGAATTAATGCGACAGTTTATGTACGAAAAGAATTTTGTAATAGGTACATGGTTCATTGCACAGCTTAGCGAAGAAACAATGAACTTGTATATCGTCGAAGCAGTTTAGGTCGATGACTCTATCCTACAAGTACAACACTATTCGCTTTGCAGACCCTCTACAGGATGTGTTACTTGAAACATCATATTATTATAATTAATACCAGAGCACGAGCGAGAAACCAAAGTTACCTTCGTTTACAGCACTTAAGAATAACGACTATTGAAGCAAAAAATAAAAACCAACTCACGCCTTCTTGATGACGTAACTCTTGCAAATTGCATCGCAGACTATTTCATCATTCGTGCACAATTCGAAGGCAAAAATCACCAGCTAATTGCTTCTGTAAATTGTTTATAACTGTTAAATAATTATCCCAAATCTGGATTTCAAAAGCTCTGAGATTTATTTCATTTGAAGACGTGAGAATGAAAACTCGTTAAAGACCATTTGAAGTTGGCCCCCCAAGTAATAGTTAAAATAACCTAATTTAGGGGCCAACTTTAAATGGTCTTTACGAGTTGTCATTCTCATGTCTTCATTTTCTTTAGAATTTCTTCAATTTATATATCGGAAATTAAGAAAAAATCATTTTTTATCAATTAGCTGTCATTTTTTTGGACTACTGAGAACCGTTCTTTTAAAGAACGATTCTTAGTCATCCAAATCATCAGGATTTCGGGTTTGTAGTCTCTGATGATTATTGTAAAAGATGCACAGTAAATAAGAGTTATTAAAATTGTTACAACTTAAAATGGTTCGTATTAAATTCAGTAAAATTTGTCTTAATTTAAGCAATAATCGGTCTAAATTTATTACCACGTTACTTGAATTTCAGAATTGAGTCTTAAATTGAGAAAAATTTTACTCAAAATCAAATCAATTTTGCTTAACTCCAGACAAATTTAATCCAAACCATTTTAAGGTGTAACAATTTTAAGTATTCTTTTTTATTGCGTGTGAAAATTGAGGTTCAATTTTCCTTCATATGATGAAAATGAGGTATGCGCCCTTGTATCGTTGTGTTAAGAATTTTGATGCTTACATACTCGCTATTTATAAGCATGAAATCATCGGATAAGGAACTGATAGAGAGGGAAGACTCATTCGTGAGCCTGAAAATGGCCTTACCCACACGTTTAGTCGTTTATCGTAAAGTCCATATATGTTACGAAACACTTTTCTATTTTAAAAATTGATATTAATTTTTTAAATCAAAATTGTTACATTAGAAACCGATTTTACTAGTAATTATGATTACCAAGCAAGTTTTATGATCTGAGAAACTTAGATAATTATTTAAACTCAGTGTAATTATTTAAACTCAGAACTCACTCCAAAGCTTCTTGTCTACGTGACACTATGTCTTGCTTGATGAGTGACTTATCAGTGATAAAATATGTAGGCTAAGCTATGCTGAGAATTCTATCTTTGCTTTTTGTATCTTACGTGAACAAGATTCATGATTAAAATAAAAAAAAATTATTTTTGAAAGAACTCATCTACATTGACCCTTTCAGCACAGGTTCATTTTTTGCGTGTAGGAAAAAAAATTTTTCTGCGTTTAATGACTACTTTAGGATCTAAAAAGCAAAAAAAAACAAAAATCAATCGAGTTTTTTTGACCTTTTCAAATTTTTTTTCTTTTTCTTTCGGAAGAAGAAGCAAAGAAGCAAAAGAAGAAGCAAAGAAGCAAAAAAATCAAAAATCAATCGAGATTTTTTGACCTGTTCACATTTTTTTCTCGAAAACTAATAATGATTTTTTATACGAAAAACATCATACAGAATCCCAAATTTACTGAAGAAGTAAGAAAATATTTTTCCAATCTGATAGTCCCAAAAATAACTTTCCTGTACACAAAAAACTCCGAAAATCAAGGTGTGTCAAGGCATCAAAGGGTTAACAGAAATTTTTTATGGAAATTTAAAATTAAAATTTTTTTACAGATTAACAGCAAATACAGCGAAGAGTTGGCTCAGGAATGTCTAGAATGGATCAAAACGATAACTGGGGAAAATATAAGTACCAGTGGAGATATGGACAACTTTTTTGAAACACTGAGGGACGGCACTCTCCTCTGCAGGTGTTTTATCTCTTTTAAAAACAAAAATAATTATTAATTTAATTCAATTTTTTATTTTTTATTATATTTTTTCTTGTTTTTTATTTTTTATTATAAGTTATTTTTGTAAATAAATATTAAAATTGTACAATTTTAATATTTTTTATAGGTTGGTTAACAACATTAAACCAGAGTCCGTTAAAAAAATCAACCAAACTACCTTGGCCTTTAAATGCATGGAGAATATAAATGCATTCTTGGAAACTGCCAAAGCTCTTGGAGTTCCAGCCCAAGAAACTTTCCAAACCGTCGATCTTTGGGAGAGACAAAACCTGAACTCTGTTGTAATTTGCTTGCAGTCCCTTGGTAGAAAGGTAAGATAATACCTCAAAAAATAAAGTCCAATTGAATTGATAAATTATTTTTTATCTTATTCCAGTCGTCACAATATGTCCCGGAAGTTAAAACCGCAATGTTAAAATTTCAAAAAAATGAAAGTTGTGCTAGACTTGTGCCAGAAACGGTTTTTCCAAAAATCAAAAATTACAGCCAAAATTTTGAAAAAAGTTTTCTTTTCCAGAACTGCAAGAATTTTGTATTTCAATTCGAAGCATTGTGCTTGTTAGCTTTAAGTATATACATATAAGGTTGTGCTGCAAACCAAAATTCATAAAACCTAACCATTTTTGGAAAAAAATTCAAAATGTAAAACTCAAAAGATAAAAGAATATAATTCCAAAATGTTCAAATTTCAACAAAGCAAAAGTTGTGTTGAGTTGTATTCGTCGAAAAATCATTCTTTTCCTTTCCCAAAATTTCGTATCTCCAACCGTTTTTGAAAAAAATCCAAATTTGAAAACCTCAAAATAGAAAAATTTGAAATTTCCACAAATGAAAAGTTATGCTGAGTGCTCGTCGAAACGGATACTTTTTTTCCTTTGCCAAATTTTCTTATTTCAAATTATTTTTGAAAAAAAATCTAAATTTGAAAACCACAAAAATAAAAAATTTGAAATTTCGACAAACCAAAAATTGTGCTCAATTTTGCTCGTTGAGATGAATACTTGTCTCTTTTTCCAAAATTTCGTTTCTCCAAATATTTTAGAAAAAAATGTAAGATCTGATGATAAAAAAAGTAATTTCACTTAATTAATTATTGAAGTGAAATTACTTCATTAAAATCACTTTATTAATTAATGAAGTAAAATTATCTCATTAACATCACTTCATTAAAATCACTTTATTAATTAATGAAGTAAAATTATCTCATTAACATCACTTCATTAATTAAGGAAGTGAAATTACTTTTATACTTCTTTTTTCGAAAGCGGTTGAAGGTATGAAATTTTGGGAAAGGAGAAAAGTATTTGTTTCGTCGGGCACAATGAGCACAACTTTTTTTGTCGAGATTTTCGAATTTTTCATTTTTAAGGTTTTTGAAGTTGAATTTCTTTTCGAAAACGGTTGGAAATACGAAATTTTGACTAAGGAGAAAAGTATTCGTTTCGACGGGCACAATGAGCACAACTTTTTCTTTGTCGAAAGTTTCGAATTTTCCAATTTTTCATTTTTGAGGTTTTCAAATTTGAATTTCTTTTCGAAAACTGTTGTCGAAATTTGAACATTTTTGAATTATTCTTTTACCTTTTGTTTTTTTTTTCAAAAATGGTTTCGTTTTTTGAATTTTGGTTTGCAGCACAAATTTACATGTACTTAAAGCTATCTAGCACAATACTTTGATTGAATAAAAAATAAAAAAATAAAATAAAAAATAAAAAAATAAAAAATTGTTGCGGTACTGGGGGAAAAAACTTTTTTTAAATTTTGGCCCTAATTTTTTATTTTAAGAAAAATCATTTTTGGTACAAATCTGCACAAGTCTAGCACAATTTAGCACAACTTTAATTTTTACGAAACTTTAACAGTGAGGTTTTAACTTCCGGAACATTATCACAATGCTTATTGTTGTAAAAAAGGTGAGTTTTGGAAAACGTTTTGGAGCGTTTTGAAGTTCTACCCCAAAATTCAGTTTTAAATTTTAAATAATTTTTATTCTTTCTGCGTATGAAAATGTATTTAAAAAATATTAAGATATTATATCAACAGGATTTTAATGAGCTAAAAATTTACCGGTGCCTCCCCTTAAATTATTTATTGTTAAAATTAAGTTACAAAAATGTAAGTTTAAGAAGACATTTGATATATTATTTCAGGATATTTTATCCGTACCTTTTAAAGTCACTCTTATTTTTGGAAATTTGTAATATTTTATATTTAATACTATGAAATTTAAGAAATTTCTCACAACTTCCATATTAAAATTTAAAACTCCTTCATAAGTAAACTAAAAATTTTAATGGAATTTTGCATGGTGAAAATTTTCAGGAATAGTTGATTGAATATTTCCCGATTTTTAAAATTAAAGTTTCGATTGAAAATTTTCACAACATCTCTAGCCCTCTTTGAACCTGAAAGTATATTATAATTTGCGAGAAAAAAAACAAAAAAAAAGGTAAAAAATTTAGATTTTCTGCATTTTTGCACTCAAAATAATTGTTAGAGCCAAAAACATATTGTAATTTAATATAGTACTCTGCATTATACTATAAATAGTTTCCAAAATATTGATTGCAAAAACAAAAATTATTGTCCACCTTATCATTGTCCACAATTATTATTCCACTTTATTGGAATAAAGTGGAAAGTATTCCCTGCAATTTGTATGTTTAATAAAAATTCTTTAATGTTGAATCTGTCCCTCAAATCTCAAATGCATTACAAAATTAGAGATTTACAATATTTAAATACTCTAAACTCTAAAGATCTTTTTCATTCTGTTTTGTTCTAAAAAAACTGAGTGCTTTGAACCTACATATTATGAAAAATCATTTGTATTAGTTATGAAAAATTCAAAACTTTAGAAGAAAAAAATATTTGAACAAAAATAGAGTGAACAACCGTGGCTTTAAATAAATTAGTAGATTCAAATTTTTAATAAAATTTTATTTTATCAATTGAGAAAAGGTGAAAAGATGATTTTGAAAAATAGGTGATGAAATTCAAAATAGATGAAATATGTGGTGAAATTCAAAATAGGTGAAATAGGTGATGAAATTCAAAATAGGTGAAATAGGTGGTGAAATTAAAAATAGGTGATATTTTCTAATGGCTTAAAATACTAATAAAAAATTTGTTTACAGGCTGGAAATTATGGAAAGCCAAGTATTGGACCAAAGGAGGCTGACAAGAATGTCCGTCAGTTTACGGAAGAACAATTGAGAGCCGGACAAGGAGTAATCAGTCTACAATATGGTAGTAATAAGGGCGCGAATCAAAGTGGAATCAACTTTGGAAATACTCGACACATGTAAAATGACCATTTTCCTTAACACTTAAAGTTTTTGCCGTATTCTTTTCAATATTATCCTCATCAGGGATTGTATTACAGCACTGTTGTATAACTTTTCCGACAATCTGATGCAAAATGGTGCAAAAAAAAACACCGAGAGTTCAAGAGCATTGTAGATTATACAATGATAGATTCGTAAGCAAGATATAAAACCTGATTAACATAAAACTCAATAGACTCTAAATAACTACGGTATTAATTTGACATTTCACCTGGTTCATCACTAAACTTTCGACCAATTACTTTACGATCTTATTTAAGAATATAGTGATAATTTTGTAAATTTTTCTGTTGCATGAAATGATTGTACGATGAAAGTAAGTAAATTTTGTCAAACTGAAGGCATTTTAATGACAAAACAGTGTGAAATCAAACATAGTGTATATTCGTTTCATACAACGAGTAGGTTGTAGGAAATATGCAAATAGGTATTTTATTACTGATGTTATTACGATAATTCTGTACGCGGTGCAGTGTAACAAAATATGTTTAAGAATCTTGTTGCACGTGGAATAATAATTTATGTTATTGCAGTAGAATGGTTTGAATGATATATAAGAAATGAAATGGTATTCAATATTTTGTACAAACGTATTTTGGCGATTAAAATATGTAAAATGTCCTCAGCTAAAACCACTAGAGGTACCGATAGTTAAAAAAAAGAAAGTGTAAACTAATAAAAAGAATTTATCGATACTGAAGTCAGCTAGGAATTTTGTATCCTTTCTAAATAATTACAAAAAGTGTTTTTCACTGTTTGTAACATTTATTCTAAGATAATGCAATCAATATACAATATTCTACCAAATAACAATAACAAAAGTTTCAGGTAAATTACTTTTGGAAAGGGTAGTAGGAAAGTCCAGAATTGTATTCGAATTTCTTTTTGTGCTTTTTCTTTTCGTCCGTCTGTGCGATCTCGATTAATTTTTTTACACCAGGCCTGCAAATATGAAAGAATATCAATATAAGTTTCAAAATATGATATTAATATAAATTGTATTAAAATGTTTTGTACAAAATGAACGCTTTAAGTTTGTTTAAAACCTATTATCATACCTGTACGCTGGGGGCAGACGTTCTTCGTATAATGTGCAACTTGTTGGAACTCTCTCCTCCTGTTTATTTATTGCATTTCTGATAATATCGATGTCACGAATGTACTCGTCTTGAAGTGATCTCACTGACATTGGCGGTACATCGAAGTAAAAGATGAAAAAGCTGGAAAGAATAATTATTTTCGTCAATAAAAGCAAAAAAAGTTTATAATTCCAAAATATTTTAAAAATAAAATAAACTAAATTATTATATTAATTAAATAAAATTAATTGATACTGAACTCACTTTGCCTCTTTGTGGATTTTTCCATGTGCAGATACTTTAAACGGCGTTGGCTTCTTGCCTAGGTTTTCTATTTTTCTAATAAAACCTCCTTTATCAAAAATCAGCTGCGCAGTTCTTTTCAAGGTGCTCGTGATTTCAGGCTGCAAAGCATAATACGTGTTTCACAATTTTTAATTCCTCTTTGACTTCCAACGTTTATGAAAAATGTTATATTTTATGTAACTAATTATAATTGATTACGTGGCTTTCTAGTCAATGAGAACTATGGCAAAATGCCCTGGTAATAAACATTCTAGAAAAAAATCTCGGTATGCTCTATATTCGTACTCGACTTTCTACACTTTATAGGTCAATTATTCCTAATTACAGTTCTATTGAATTTTCCAAATTACCCTGTTGCCTTTCTCTTTCTTCTGAAGTATATTTACCAAATCGCATATTGCTAGCTTCTTTATCTATTTTTCTTGGAATTATGAACCTACATTTATAAAAATAAATGACTTTCCAAACACAATTAAAATAATTGGCCAAATAGTTAACACAGTTGACCCAATTATATTTCTACAATTAAATTATTAGCAAAATTTCTTACTTTTAAGACTAAGGAAAATTAAAATTTTTTAAATTAAGAGTTTTATCTTTATAATTAACCCAATTAACAGAGCAATATTAATACAATTCGAATGGAATTAGAACTTTTTTTCTAAGCCCCTTAGAATTTGCATTTTAATTTATTATAAGCTTATTTATTGTACTTATATTTATTATCTACCTATTCTAATTTTTAAAAAAACATTAAAAACATTCCTAAAAATTTTGACATTTTTTAGGTTAAAATTTTTATATGGTATTTAAGATATCTAAATAAAAGTAAATTAATTTAAAAATGGGTATGTTTAATTCTATACTTAAATTTACACCTAAACTGCTCTTAGAACCATAAATTTGTGAAATACCTTGGTCATCAGGCGTAATAACAACGGCATTTCGTAAGTCGGCATCTTTGGAGATGATTGGAGATGACACTATTCTGTTTCTAAACGTCAAATTGAAATACTTTGATAAAACTGTTATTAATGATCTAATTATTAAATCATGTAAAAAAATCACATAAAATATATGAAAACGAGACAAACGTCGTGTTTTGCGTGATTTTTAAAGGTTTTAGAACATAACCTAAAATTTTCTTTTTGCCCGTTTTGCAAACACCTCAGTAGCGACATCTATCTTGATCTTTACATGTCGGTAATGAAAATTTTGTTTTAATCAACTGAATCAGCTGTTCACAGTTTTCAACAGTTTTGCTTGGTTATGTTCAAACAATTTTGGCGCCGGGAGAGGAAAAAAGTTTATAAATATTCTGGTTTCACGCTGATAAAAATATTTGAAGAATCGCGGATATATTATTAAAAATGTCTGGCACTTAATCTTTTATGTTTTCGACATAACATACAAAGATAAGAAGTTTATAAATATGTAAATATTCTTATGTAAAGAAAATCAGTCGAAATAATTGTCAACGGTCAAAACCATTAAGACTGGTGTGATTATAAACTAGTAATATGTGAAGAACACATTGTTATTTTGCTTAAAAATGGTAAAGGGTGCAAAGAGATTTAGTTTGTTAGTGCAAGTAGAGAAGTTTTTATATAATTTTGTTAATTACTGCGTTTGAAGAATACTTAACCTCAAAGTTGTAAAGGTATTTATTATATCCATGCAGAACCTTTCATGTCGCATTTTGTTGAGCCTATCATTTTATGGGAAAAAAAGATTTACTAATGTAACATCACTCTTAAACAAACAGAAAGATATAAAAGTCATGAAGGTTCTTAATGTTGCTGAGAAAAATGATGCTGCCAAGAATATAGCAAACAGCATCTCTCGTGGCGGCAGTCGATGGGTAAGTTTAAATTTTAAATCTTCAATAAAATATTTTAAAATGTTCTGACATTTACTCCTACTTGAAATACATAAAGAAATTGAATAATTATTTTATTGAATTGTTTTAATCACAAAAACAATTCTCAAGGAGGTGGATCCAGAATTTGCTTTTTCCTTTCTTGGACCGTTATTAATATCCAATAATTATTGCAAGGTTTTTTTTCGGTCTTACGGTCAAATAATTTAATTAATAAGACAAA